>JAVDBV010050225.1:0-14644 GCA_032619315.1 Piper longum
TATATATATATATATATATATACTTCTTTCAAAAAATAATGATGTGTTTGTTTACATGAAAAGATAATTATCTTATTTTATTGATGGTAAAATTAAAGAAAACACAAAATCAAACCCTTTTTATTTAAAAGATGGAGCGAGTTGAATGGAAAAATAAATTATAAGTTTTTTTTTCATCAATAGGTTATAAGGTCAAGGTATTATACCAATTCCAACAATTTCACCGATGCCAAATTTTCTCTAAAACCCCTTTATAAAAATAAAAAATTAAGAAATCTCTTTTTTCTTTCTTTCAAAAACCAACCTCTTTTAATATTTAATATTTTAATCTCATTAAAATTAATGCATGCATCATTTTATCCTCTATTCACGATTTTTTTTTTTCTATTTTCTTGTTTAGGAAATCAAATGGAAGCTTGGTACAGAAAAATGAGAATGTTGGAGATCACGGTGCTGCTTCAATTATTTCCTAACAAAATATATTTTATTCTCAATTTAAAACTAAATTAATATACGGAAGTTATGAACAACTTTTTTTTCCTATTTCTTCTTTCTCATCTACGACTTAGTAAAGTATTTATTTCAATTTTACAAAGGAAACAGTAGACTTGAATCATGGCATAAAACTTAAATTCAAAGTTTTCCATTAAATATATTGCTATTATTTTAGAAATTTTATTTTATCTGTTTAGAATTTTATTTAATATAGAACAATAACTACATAAGGTTGCTATTTTTTTTATTTTTTATCAATCAAGTTCAGATTTATATTTGTCAAAAATTTCTAAGTTTCTTTGTTATTTTTATCCAATTGTATGGAAAAAGATACATTTGTTATTTTTCAATTAATTATAAGTTCGGCTTTATGTAAAATTAATTTTTTCCCCAATTGTTAACTGCTTTTGTACTTATAATGATGTACAAAATTCACATTATTTCTCAACTAAAATTTGCTTCGAAAATCCTAAACTACAAATAAAAAATGATTAATAATTATGATTTCTTTTTAAACTTTTAGATGTAACTCTTTAAAAAAATTTTATAATTCTTTCCCATTTGTATTTTTTTGTCCCCTTAAGGGTTCTTTAAATAAATTTTAATTTATAAAAAAAATGATGTACAAAAGCTGTATTTATTTTATTTCATTTTAGACTGTAATTACAAAAAAAATATTATTTTAAATTTCTTATTTTCATTCTATCGATTGCAAAAATTATAATTACTCTTTTAGAGTGATGATTTGATTAGATATCTTTAAAAGTTTGCACGTATTAATCTTCATTATCGTTACTATTAATCCAATTAAAAATATATTTATTTTATTATTTTTATTATCTTAATTCCATCTATTTATGTATGAAAAAAATTATATAAGTTACGTATTTTGTTTTATTTTTTATGCTATTATGACATGTTTTTGAATTTTCGAAAGATGCATAAGTTAATGAATATTTTAAAATTAATTTTTATTATAATTACTTTAATAATGAGGATGAAATGGGTAGGAAGATCAAATTGCATTGAAATTTTATAATAATAATAATAATTTATTATTATATTTATCTCTCTAATTTTTGAACTAATGTAAAAAATATTTATCCACTAAATTACTTAAAATAAAAATATAGCTCATATAAGTTAAAATGGAATGTAGCTAATGTATATATTTATGTATTAACACATTTTATCCACAAAGCATCTAGTATAAATATTCATTTGTAATTCATAAAAATATATAATAAAAAAATACATTTCTGAAAGTCTGCAAGTAACATGCTAATTTTTATACAATTTAGAAAAGTGTATATACGATCTTAAAATCTGCACAGATAAATCAATTGTCTTACAATTTTACGTAAAAGTACAGGCGGTTAAAAGTCGGGAAGATGGCAGCATTTATCGGGACGCAAAACAGGTCAGAAGCAGGAAACTAATCCACAATGAACAGTGGTCTCTTAAGCAGTAGTAAGGCAAATCCCGAGGACAAATTTGCAGCACATTTCCGAGCCAAATGGATGCTCACTCAAGGGTAGCATCCAAACTTGCAATCCGAAGTTGCTTGATATATCGTATAATAAAATGTGGAAGAAAGCAAGAAATAATATTAACTTCAAAGTTCCAGCTGGCTAGATTGTTCCAGCCTAAATTGGCAGTTCATAACGGAAATCAGAAATCTCTTAATCTACCTCATCAAGCCATTACCGCTATACAGAACTTTTAATAATAGATAACAGCGCCTCTTATCCGATTCATCAACATCAGTACGTTCGCAATCTAGCCTAGCAAAATACCCAATGTTATCTACCCAGAAACTCGATCTACTCTTTGACCTGGCTACTTTGCCCCGCCAGCTTTGCCGCAACTTGCTCTTCCGAAAGAGGCAGATAATAGATGCGTGGGGCGGCCTTAGTTTTGCGGAATAGATCATCGAGAGTGACAATTGGGGGCTCTGGCTTTTTTGGAGGTGGGGCAGGCAAATTAACCCTTTCTCTAGCCAGCGGGGCATTCATCATTGGAGGTGGTGGAGGAAGGGGTGGTGGTAGCGGTAGCTGCTGTCTCATAACATTCTGGCGTGGGGAAGGAGAAGGTTGTGCTGGTGGAGCCGATGGAGGGGTGTTGGTTGCTACAGGAGTATTCGGAGCTTCAATACGAACCTTCACTTCTTGAGGATCAACAAACTCAGCAATGAGAAGTCGTCCCCCATTTGGAGGCCATTGGAGATTATAAAGAGCATTTCGAGTTTCCACTGCTTCTTCGATGGAAGAGTACTGGACCATCACGGAAAAAAAAAATTAAACACACAGATTTCAGAAATATGCTATAAGGCAATCCTTACAATCATTTTCATGTAACACTCAAGATGCAACGGCCAAAAACAGCACAACTAAGTAAAACATTCTACTATCAAAAGTCATTCATATTTATAATTTTCATTGGAGGAAAACTTTCATGATACCATTGCAACATCCAACGATGACATGGAGACGCGACTCAAACCACACATCAGATCATGACAAGTAATGAATCGGGAAGTTTGTGTTAGGCAAAAGACAAATGGAGGCATTGAGGAATATAGCTCAGACTGCAGCTTTGCATATGAAGGATAAACAAAAACATGGGGTTCGAAATATTGGGAACTACCAAGGTATCTCCAAATAGGATAAATGAGAAAATTGATAGCGTCAATAACAGCACAAGATCCATGCCCCGACACTTTTGGTATCAAGTGGAAGAAGAAAAAAAAGGTATCTCACAGACAAAATTATGGACACAAAATTGAATGGATTTATAAAAAAATATTGCAGGCATACCGTCACATAGCAATGGGTTTTAATATGATCCATCCAAAAACTACTGACAATTCCTGTTCTCGCCAAGAGCTCCTGTACAGCTTTTAAAGTAAACGGGCGTAAAAATTGATCAATCCTTAAGGAGGTTGTTGCTGGCTTTGGTGAAGGAGGGACTATCAACATAGAATACACACGTGATTCATATGAAATCTATACACAAACAAAAAACTATGATATAAACAAAAATAGGCATACCAATACGCTCTTTCGGGGTATCCGCACTCAAACTTGAATCAGACCTGCTCAACACACGTTTTGGAAACTCATCAGCAGTGGTATTAGGTGTCTGACTAGAATTTGGTGGTCCAGAAACCTTAATGGTGTCTTTAGCCCACCTACGCAACCTTTTTACAGGCTCATTGGTCCCTCCCACTTCTTTATCTGGATGAAAAGAAGTAAAAATTAAGAAAAGGAAAAATATTAGTTACCAGAAGCAAACATTAAACTAAAAGTAGTGTTATACAAACATGCTGATAATACAGTTCATTATAATAGATGTAAAATCCATCCAAAAACTTAATTGATAATCTATAATTCACAAAGAAAACTCACTCGGCAACTTCGGCAATGAATAATTGCCTAAATCACAACAGTTCCCATTATCATCCATCATTCTAAATGCAGCAGAAAAATACAAGTTTTGGTACTAAACATTCCATAGATAATATGGAGTGGCATCATTACTAGTTTTGGTAAAGACTCTACATTGCACTATTATAAAGTACTGCATTTTTTACATCTGAATCAAACAAACTTCACTGCTCAATGGTAATGGAATTTTGCTAAGCATTTCCTCATAATTTTATAGCTATGGCATTTACTGAATAAACATTCTCCTCACCTTCAAAGTGATGCAAGAGCACATAATAGGAATTATGTTTTATTTTGTCTGTTTCTCCTAAGTTATCCTCATCAAAAAACAATTACTACAAAAAGGTGCCAATGTAATTAGTCATAGTTACTATGCTTTTCCCTAAATTTTTTTAAAAAAGGAAAGTTAAAAAAGATGCATAACAATTCACTGAAACATATTGAAAAAGCTATTTAAATAAGAGAAAGCAACCATAATGTGTTGAGTCACTGGGATACCTTCAAGTTTTCGTTTCTCAGATGTGATACCCTGCTTATTCTCCTCTATTGTAGCATCATTTTTGCCTGAATAGATGCTTGTCACTGTGGTATCAATAGCATTTTCATCTTTCACAACATGAACCTCACTGGACTCAAGTTTGTCAACAACCACCTTGGATGTTTGATTATTGTCCACTTGCTTAATGTCCAGCACATCCTCTTCCATCAAATCATCTCCGGGACTCCGATCTAGATTTAACTTTTCTGGGGACCCACCATCTGTACTATCATTTTCCTTGCTAGGGTCCATATAAGTAAGGTTTTTGTCATCTACAATATGTTCCACTTGATCCATGTTGGAATTTGTGTCGTCTACCATATGTTCCAACTTGTCCCGGTCGGAACCAGGTTTCACTTGATCATTCAATGATGGCAAATCACTACCAGCATGAGGAAGATCATAGGATGACGGTTCTTGCACCATCTTATCTGACTTAACAAGTTCTACTTCTAGATTGAAATTATTAGTATTTAAATTATCCTTTATTTCATTGCTTTCATTAATTGACACAGAATCAGTAGCTAAATCAGAGCTGACCTCAGATACCTGGTTTTTGTCTGCAATAGACTTATCAAGATGGTTGTCTGGGACAGAAGGCTCTGGACAAACATCTCTTACTTCAGTTTCTGCATTATCTGGCTCCTCCATGCCCAGCTGTGGCTGGTTGGGCAAGCTTTGACCAACAGAGCCAGCAGCATCATGTGGAGCCGCAGGAGCCACATTATCCTCAACAGAAACTGTTAAAAGAACATCTTCCGTGGGAGTACTGATTTGATCAACTTCTAAATCAGGCTCTGGCATACTCGTATTCAGGACAACCATGGACGGACCATCATCCACCTTTGCACCATTGTTTAACGGAGGATCAGTCGAATCCTCAGCAAACAAATCGGGCAATTTGGAATCAGGCTCAATCCCATCAGTGTCTACTTCTTTAGCTTCCCACTCGCTCCTAACAGCTTCATCTAACCGCTTCAGCAAATCTTCCTTCAGGCCTTTGATCGGAAGCCTCCTCCTTCGCAGCTCCTCCTTCAGTTCTGTGACTTTCCACAGTTCAAGGGGCTTATTGTCAAGAACTACATACTTAGAAGAAGACATATTCAACGTCCTCTAAAGCAGCTGCACGGATGTAGCTTCACAGCTCTGCAATGGAGGGAGGGGAAAGTAAAGAATCTGCAATCCTTTTGCATTTTAGAAAAAAACATAACTCAAATAATTGAACCTTTTACATTTTAGGGAAAAAAAAACACAAATAGTTCGAGGTGATTAACCACAATGCATTAAAATTATCTGCAAAGTCAAATCAACGAAGAAATCATTCACAAATCTTCAAAGATCATTTAAAAAAAAACAAAAAATTATTGAGGGTCTAGATATACAACTATAATATAGTCATCAGATTACACAACCTAAAAGCAGGAAAAACGACCAACCACATCATCCAACCCTACCGATTCCCCAAATTACAACCTCACCCCACAATTATAAAATAGAGATACAAAATTCCAACATAGCAAAAAAGACACAAACTTTACGACATTAGGGACAATAATGCTTAACGCAAGAATCAGAAATCATGAAACGCGAACCAAAAACCTAACCCTAGGACCGAACGCATTTAAACCAGCCAAACAAAACGATGAAACCACCCCCACAAAACCCTAGTTCCACAGCACCAACCCCGGCTCTAGCAGAGACAAACAAGCAACCCTAACAAACACCATTAGCATCGAAAATGAGGGAAAAATGAAAAACACCCCATCCTCATGTCCCTCCCAACATAGCACACGGCACCAAACGACGAGAACAAGAACATAGAAAAGCAAGGGAAGGCGACATTGAAGAAACCTGAAACTGGCAAGAAATACGGTGAAGAAAGATTATCCGGCCGCCGCCGCCGCCGTGGGAAGGAGCGGTCGATGCCTGCGAAGAAGTCGAGATAGAAAGGGGAGGGAGGTTTTTGTTGGGCAATAAAAAGTAGGGAGCACTTTTTGTATTAATTCAAAATGTGAGGGTTTTTTTTTTAATAAATTAGAATATATGGGTTTCCCTGTAAATACCAGCCCTTTCTTGATTTTGTGTCTTTTGACCGCCCGAACAGGACCGAAATTTGGGATAAAACTGAACCGAATCGACTCTTGGATTTCTTATGACGAAAATGTAAAATAAAATTTAGGGAACAAGGTTTTGTTGGTGTTGGTGTTTTGTTACCGTAGAAACTTTTATATAAAATTTTATAAAATTTTAAGAAATGAAATTTTATCACAATTTTTTAAAATGGTAAAAAATGACAGAACTCACAAAATATATTCGGCTTAAATAATTTTATTCTAACGTTCGAAAAAAATAAAAAAAAAGAGGTCAATTTTTAAAAAAAAAAATCTAAAATTTTGTCAATAAAATTCTTAAAAAGTGACACTATTATTTTATATTTTAACAATATTTTTGTCATGCATTTTTTAAAGTTGTTTTGTTATAATTTTATATTTTTAAAACAAGGCAGCCAAACATTTATAATTTTATATTTTTTTCAGTAAAAGGAAATTTATATTATTAGAAACAATTCGACTTCATAAATGGATCTCAGTGTTAGAAATTCGTTAATTTTAACTCATTAATATTTTCTGATTAATAATATTGTCCCTATAGATAAAAACAACTAAATTACTTCGTATGTTGGTAAATATTTTATGATTTAGCTAAGGTGTTAAGCATTTAATTTTGAAAATAGCAGTACATAGATTGGGTATATGTAAGCGTGAATAGATACCAGCGTCAATTATCGACATTATTATCATAAAATACATACTAATATAATCGAATCCAACCTATATATTTTTTGACATACTTCATTTTCTTTTTTAAATTACATTCCATACAATAGAAATACTCTTATTAATAAACGGGAAATCAAAAACTAACTTTTGATTAAATATAAAAGATTTAGCCAATCAAAATGTAATAAAATAAATAAGTTATTATAATCCATCATTTAATTAAAATCTATTTTTAAATGAAGAGTCAATAAAATTCTATCTTCCTATTCAATTAGAGTTTATATTTAAAATTAAAACTTATCTTTGATATATTATATAATTATAATAATTTGTTATTTAATAAGATTTTATCATTTGGCCAGTGAGCTTCTCTACCTCACACTTATTCAAGGCACCGGTGGTTGTGAGGAAGGGTGTTATGAACCTTAGGTACATTGTCAAATAACTAGTCATTCTAAGAGATTTACAGAGCCCATTTTATATAATACTCACTATCTTATCTCAATCTTGACATGGGACAAGACCGAAAACACTATAAACTCGTATCCTATACTAAAGGCTTAAAACATTCTACCATGCTCCTCTTCACCGTCCCGATGTCTATTTTAGGCAGCTCCCACTCCAACCCCGGAGGCTTTTCTTTGGTCTTCATTAGCCCTCTCCTAGATAGATCCTTTATTAGTCGCTAACTCTTAAATGGAATAAGTCAAGACTTGATATGAGTATTGAGTACATGTCAAATGACTAGTCATTTTAATAGATTTATCATTCATCTTATATAGTATTCACCACTCAATCTCAATCCCGATGTGAAACTAAGACAGGAGATATAACAAACTCATATCTCATACCATAGGATTGTAACAAAAGGTCTTGGTAAGGAAGAGGCTAGTCTATTCCTTGAGAAGCCCGAGGCACTTGGTGCTACTGTGTATATTCATCTTTTGTTTTTGATCATTGGATTATGCTTCGTTTGATCCATAATCATCGAAACTGAGAGAAAAGAAAATTGTTCCAAGCTTGCGGAAAATTTTGATAAGATGATGAGGCGTAATTGCTTTTTTTGTTGATATAGGGTGGTCATTTGTTCCACTACACGTTATAATTGTTTGTCTCCACAAGAAATCTATTATGGTCTATTTTTATGTTTGTTAGTTAGAATTTGATTCTATTGATGAATGAAGTTAGGGGTTTGTTGCTATGGCTCATCGTTCTATGGTGTAGTAAGCCATTTTGATTTCCGATCTGTAATAATTATGTGTTAGAGGGTATTGTGTTTAAGTGGCTCATAGTGTTTACTTGGATTACATTTTGGTAGCAAATTTTATTGGAGAGTTCCATAAGAGGTAGCTTATGATGTTAAATCATTGATGGAAATGAATCTGAACTCGAATTGTTCAATGCCATATCTGTGTATTATTATGGCAGTTTTCTGGGGTTGGCAGTGGGAATTATGAACTGCCAATTTCCTTTCTTCATGTAATAATAAGCGTAATGAAGAATTTATGTAGTGTGCTGACAAATTCTCCAACAGTCTGCCTTCTCAAGGCACTCCCAAAACAAAAACTAAGGTGCTGAAAGTTAAACACGATAGATATTTTTCTGATGTCCACAATTTCTTGTTTGTCATATTGTTTCTTCTGCAGAGAAGTACGTTTCAGGAAGTCAAGCTTGAAAAACAACATTGTATGACAGTACCAGTTAGTTCACTAAATTTTCTTCGTTTATCTTCGCCTTGATGAAACAATAAAAATCAATGCGTAATCACTTTTTCCTTCGATTGTGATGCGTGAGTTCTTCCTCTGGACTAAACATGTAGACCAGTTGCATGTTTACCTTGTTGGTTACTCCAGCTTGTTTGATTAGAGGTTAGTGAGTGATGTTATGTCTAAACCTATTCTGATTGCTTGTGGTAGTAAAGCTGGCCTTAAAGGAAGTTCTGGAGGGGACATCACCAATAGGATAATTTATTCAAATGGGACTCAAATTAATGCAATCAGATTTTTGAGGCTCTGGTAACCATTTGATGCAGAATGTAATAGGAAAAATAGTGATAACAAACGATTTAGAAATTAGATGAAACTCTAAAACATCAATAGATGGACTTTTGTATGGAATGAAGAGAACGGAACGATGAAACGGGAAAATAGAATAGATGAAAATTAAAAAATTACACAACTAATTTAATCACTTCATTACAAACTTAAGATTGTACGACGAGAATTTTATATATAGAGGCCTACAAAATATATCTTATTCCTTGACTCCTAATATTATTCTTGTATGCTTATTCAAAGGTGTCCCCTCGATGGATAGATGTAAATGGTAGCTTTTAGATAAATGTGAAGTAAACTCCTCTGTATGCATACGTTGTAAAACCTAGATCTCCTGTGGGCGGTCGTAGTTGTTCACACAGAGTGGACCGATTTGAACAGTATGTTAATGGGTCATGCCATGTATTAGTATGCTTAGCCAAAGTGTTGGTTGTAACTACTGTTACCGGTTGAACACCAATAATCGAGGCTTATGCTTTATAGCTTATAATTTTGGGAGCTAGTGCTTATATGTTATAGCTATTAATGAAAAACATTTGTAAATTTTTAAATATAATTTACGAAAGGTTAGTTTATGGTACAAATATATTAAATGTAAGATGTAAAATTTCTTCACAAAAAATTTCTCCCTCATATTTTTATAAAATAATTTGTCCAAATGAAATTTCCAAGGGGGGCACTTGGTAGAAGCCTTGTATATGTCTTACCACAAAATATTTTAAAAATAAATTAAATTTTTAGTGAAAGATCAATTTTATTGTCTTGAATTTCCATATTACATATAGATTACATAGATTTTTTATTTCTTTCATTCTAATCAAACTTGGCCTAAAAATAAATGCAATTTGCTTATTTCATTTACTTATTCACATTTTTTTTATGTAGAGAAGTAAGTAATAATGATATTCTCTTTCATTTGCTAACTTTATTGTTGACGTTCTTGTTCAGCTACTTGTCAAGAATGATCTATTGCTATATTATTATCTCTGTGAAAGATTAAGTAGCTGTAACACCCCAAATCTGATTTACGTTCGTGAATCGAATTATCATGTTATGAGCCCCCGGTTATGTCGGCTAACCCGAACCCAACTCGTAGAAAAGTAAATAATAATGATATTCTCTTTCATTTGCCAACTTTTGTTGTTGACGTTCTTATTCAGCTACTTGGCAGAATGATCTATTGCTATACTATTGTCTCTGTGAATAATGAAGTAGCAAATGGTCTTAGCAAGTTAAACATGTTTAAGTGTTCTTTCTCGTGCATCATTTATTCTTATGTGTTTTGAAGAATACATTAGAAACATCTTTAATATTTATGAATAAAAGTTCTATTTTATCTTCATAATATCCAAGATACAGCATAAGAATATCAGAATATGTATTGCAGTACCCCTCCCTACAAGGAAGATACATAAAAAAGCATCTGTAATATAGGTTTGGTTGATAAGGTTCATTGTTCATTCTAAAACTATGCACACAACCGTGCTTAACTATTTGCTTACAGTGGTGATATTTGATAAAGTATCACTCTTCCTGAAATAATGTTAAGATGATTATATAAACTTTGTTTATGTAAATAGTGAAGATATCTGTTTATGGGGTTTGCTATTAGCACTCGAAAGAAACATAGTATTTAAAAAATTAGGTACCCCTAGAGTTACTGATGCCATGGTCGATTCATGAAATCAATGAGTCGTCAGTACTATTTTTATTTATTTTTTGATACAATTATCCACCTTGATTCTAGTGTTACCTCAACTCATTTTGTCTTGATAACACAATTTATTGGTCGAGAGTAATACAGGAACTAAGAATTTAGGCATCCAGAGACTTACTGTTGTCTGCAGATCTATGATTGAAGGAGATAATGGTGCAACTTCACTTTGGTACTACTTTGCTGTCAATTGTCGATCCCTTAGTTTCACTTCTTCAAGTGTGGGGCAGGACCTTAGCTTTGCAAGGCCGTGAGCAACTGTTGAAACATGGTTATCTGAATCTCCCATGTCCTTCTCTTAACTCTCTTTTTTTTTTTGTTTGAAAAAAGTGTCTCTTTTTACATCATATACTTGAACTCCTCCGGAACCATTTCGAGCTTATCACTACAAAATGTGTCGACTTGTCTTTGCATTTTGGTATGTGGCATGCGCTTGTCAAATCGAAAATAGCTGGTGTACTTTTCTATTTGTGGCGGCAAAAACTTCCCATCGACATGACTCCCACGCCCCCATTCACCGCTATAGAGATGACACTCCTTTCCTCATTTTCTTTTTTATTTCCTTTTTATCTTTTGGTGTGTCTCAATTACATCAATGGTCACTTCAGTGTCATTTCTTGTCTGTAAACACGAAAATATCACAAAGCGGTTGAAATTCTGAAGTGTATGGTAGAACCAGGATCGACTTTGAAGCCGTGGTGTGAACTGGATGTTCTTCATGAACGCCATTAACTAGCATCATTCCTTTCTGCTTTACAGAGAAGTACAAGGATGGGAGGAGCTGTGAAGTGTATCTCGGCTATGCTTGGTGGTAGTCACAAACACAAGAAGATGAAGCAGCTACAAACTGTGGAGCTCAAAGTGAGGATGGACTGTGAGGGGTGTGAGCATAAAGTCAAGAGAGCTCTTTCTTCTTTGAAAGGTTTGTGCTTCATTACATTAGATTCTTATTATTGGTCTTGCCCAATTTGCATTGAGTTGTATTTTTTTTAAAATAAAATGATGATGTTGCTTTGCAGGAGTGAAATCTGTGGACGTTGATAGGAAACAACAGAAGGTGACGGTAACTGGGTACATGGAAGCAAAGAAGGTGCTCAAAAGGGTAAAATCCACAGGTAAAAAGGCCGAGCTTTGGCCGTACGTGCCATACCATGCTGTAGCTCAACCTTACACAGCCCAAGCTTATGACAAGAAGGCGCCTCCTGGCTATGTCAGGAATGTTGACGCCGTAGTGGCTTCCAACACTGATGCAAGAGAAGTAGAACAGTACACCGCAATTTTCAGTGATGAAAATGCCAAGGCCTGCTCTATCATGTAATGTGACTGCACTTGAATTCTTGGTATCTGAGTGTTTCCCCATGTCATGCATTGTTTTGGGTTTATCCACGGATCTGGAAAACATAATTTGATTGCTAATCATTTCTGCTTCTCTTAAATTACCAATCCGAAAGCTAATTATATTCTTAGTGAAGGGAGCTATATGATCTTTTGGGTTTCTTTGGCTGTGATATAAGCTACTAATGAGAAAAGTTATATTAATATGTATGCTTAAAAAAAATCATTATAGGCAGGGTAGAAGGCAATGCAGATTGCCGAATAAGGGGTTGCCAGAGGATTGGACTTGAGACTTCCTCTGTTCTACTCTACCTTTGAGATGGGTTTGCATTGATTTTGGTTGTAGGTGGTTAAATTAATCAGTCATTTTGGGGTGAAAGAAAAGCATATGATCGTAAATTACTTAAAATCCCAGTGCCAATTCTTTGGTGGGTGGTTATCCCTGAAGGAATGCCGGTGAAGTACCTAACCACTGGGACAAAGATACGGTCGTATGCTGGGATCAAACTCACAATCACGGAGCTTGTGAAGATCTGAACCGAAGCGGGTGGGATAAAGAAATTCGATCCATTTCTCCTGTCCAATGTGCTGCCTTGTTTGGTGAAGAAGCTCTGAGATTGAGCGAAGACTATACGCCGGACATGTTTCCCATATCGGAAGCACATGCATAAGTGAACCGTAGTAATTGGAGTCATCCGTTTCACCTCCTAATGACAACATATATATGTCTTGTCTCCTCCATGGTTGTGTGCCGATAAGTGGCAGTGCCTAAGAGGAAGAGGAAGAAACCGCAGGCCATTAATCTTGTTAAGTCACATAATCCAGCGACTTGCATTAAAAAGTATGGATATGAGAAAAACACGTACAGCTGAAGTAGATACTATATATTATCCTTTCAAAAAATACAAATACAAAGATGGAAGGTTTTTTATGATTATGTGTAAAAAAAAATGGTGAAAGAAAAGGAAAAGCTTTAAGATTTTAGGATGGTTAGGTGAAGGGGAGAGAAGAAAGGGATGGAGAATGTTAATTGATCAAGCCCTTTCAAAGGGTTAATTCACTAGAAGGAAGGAAGTGAGGTTTTATTATGGAAAAGCGAATGCATACCTTTGGATAGTTAGAAATTAAAATTGAATTATGATAGATCCCTTCATTAATTGAAAGTCTCTAACACAAACTTCTCACCACATCTCCAAGTCTTCTATGCCTTGAAAATAATAAGTCTTCTATAAACATGATGTTAAACTCTCGAGCGAAAAAAAATCACTGCCATAATGTAAGCATGTTCGACTCAAATTATGTGCAATCTAAGCTTCTTTTTTAACACTTAATTTGATAATGGCCGAAACTTTTTATGCTTAATTTTTATATAATATTATAAAAAATATGAAAATATTTGTTTATCTTAACTAAATCATATTATATATAAACGAGCATTGACTATTGAGCACAAAATTCTCAAACTTGAAAAAAAAATCGAATTAAAATAGATAGACAAAAACATACAAGTCAAGGCTTTCATTTTAAGCCATTTCAATGTTAATTCAAATCAATTGTAGCTAAAAATAATAATTTGTTGGAAATTCAAAGAAAATTCCTTTAATTACTTATCTTTGTTCGCAATATTAAAAACCACAAAGCGTCAAGTGCTCCCGGTTTCAAATTTTGCGGCCAGAAGCTTTTCCACTTGCAAAATTCTTCAGCAACTTCATCTTTTGCAACCGCATTTTCCGATCACAAGTCGGGTTGCAAAAAGGCAATCTGTTTGTTTGTAAAAAGGTTCAAACGTCCAAGCTCTTCAAACTGTGGCAACCTTCAATCCTAACAAAGCTGAGTTTGGTATTGACACATCTAACGATGCCATAAAATTCCAAGTTGAAATTAGTGTATATATATATATATATATATATATATGTAAAGTGTTTCCCGCGCCAGAGGCATGGAAGCTTTGTTGTGCTACAAATAAATTTGGGTCATCTGATTACAAAGACGGCCTACATCTATTGATTTTTAAAAAAAATTAAAATTAAAATTTGATCTGGATTGTCCGATTACAAGGATGACCCAGATTGCCCAATGCAAGGAGGTTGCCGCCGCCGTCTCCCCCCATTCTCTCCTATGGCGCCAACGACAACGCTAAAATCTGGCATTGGCTTCGACGGGGGAGGGGGGGCCTCCATGGATGGAGGAGCCCCGCTCCCCCTCCCCCTCCATGACCGCGGAGGGGGAGGGTGCAGGCGGAGGGGCGGGCAGAGGGGGGAGGGGCAGGCGGTGGCGGCGGG
>JAVDBV010050227.1:0-13173 GCA_032619315.1 Piper longum
TATGTAACATTTGAAATGTTATTTCCTTTTTTACACATTTAACCATCAAAAGAATGTGATAGTGTAAAAACAATAATACCTAATTTGTAAGATATCTCAATTAATTAGCCCAAATGGTTAGTGTAAAACCTGTGAATCAAGTTGAAGTTTTATATTAGCGAACCAGTTAGTTCAACCGCTAATTTAAGTTGAGTTAGTTTCATAAATCTCAAGCTGAGTTGAAACTGGCCATGATTGAGTCCCACATCTTCTCGGGTGCTGCCTGGCCTCCACAACACCTTGACGACGCATGATTGCGCCGCCCGTCCTAGCGTCAATTCCCCCCAGTCCGCACTACCCCACCACCGCCGCATCGCAGATGCTTCTGCCTCGACTTAAACGACCATTTCCCCACACCTAGAGCTACCGCCGAAGCTGGCCAAGGCCCGATCAGACAAGCTAATCGACTCGCCTGACTTGTCACCGCCATTGCCGTCCTCACCATCACCACTATTGGGTCAAGCTCGCTGAGCCCCTATTGCATCACTGGAAAAGTCGTAGAAAAACTGTCAGAAAGCTATCAAAAACCGCCAGAAATTGTCAAAAAATTGGATTGACTGAAATCGACTGGATCATCCACCGAATTCATCTAGTCAAACTCAATCGAACTTCAAAAGCCACCAGGTGCCAAATTCAAGTCTCGAGCATCGCGCAAAACCCTAGAAAGTCGATTGCCAATGACACAAAGTATAATTATCTCTGACTGAATTTATTAAAGCTGATAATTATCAGCACAACATGCTATGATTGATGAATTGATTTGTTAACTATTTTATTGTAATAAAAAATATAAATTGATTGATTGAATTATATTAAATGAATGCTAAGGAACTAATTAGGTAAATTAAGTTAGTATCATAATATAATGTAACGTAGCATAGGAAATATATGGCTTAATGTATGATTGATGTGAGGGTGTTTTGATGTGTGTGTGTGCTATAGGATGTGTGAATACATTATAAGCGGGATTAGCTTTTAGTTTGATCTGTAGGTACAGAGTATGAGCTCGCCACCTAGACGTGTGGATATGACTGGTGCTTCTACGAAGTCCATTTAGGACTTGCTTCTGGTTTGACTTCTATACTCTATCGTGGTTTGTTTTAATAGGAAAGCGGATACATTGAGTGGTGGATTTATTGTATCCCACTCCATATGGGTTATCTAATAATATGAAATTTTTGGATTAATAACCCTCGAAGATGAGATCCCTCAAGTTTGCTTTCCTAAACTCAGATCTAGATCACTATGCCTTCAACCCTATTATATAAATTCCAACCCAAGCCTATGCTCATGTAGTTCTTCGAGTTTTCAGTGAGATGTGAGACAAGGTAAAACTGACTACTGCATCTTGAGTTATGGCATGTACTCATCAAAGTCGGCTCTCGAATTGGTGAGCATCTGTTCCATTCTTGAGGGGTCTCGATAACTCCACCTTGAGTTCCTCAAACTGAGAGAAGTGTAGAGCTTTATAGATACTGCTATGCAGCACATGTCTAGAGTTGTGGTTTCAAAAAAGTATTGAAGGCGCTTGCCTAAAAGTACTCAGCCTCTGTACTTTAGGGTCATGAGTGATACATAGGATGTAGAGGGTTAAAAAAATAGAGTTTGATTTTCTCGAGCAATGATAGTTTAAAGTGGGGAATGAATGTGATGAAATAGAAAGGGGACAATATCAAGCGAGATTGACCACTCCTAGTAGTTATTACCTTTATGAGAGATTCTATGAGGAAGATTAATGAGGTTTTCATTTAATAGGAGCATTGGCTCTCCTCTATTAGTTTATTATTAGTTATTTCTGGATGCTAATGCTCATTACTGATGATTTTTTATTATCTATATAGGTGAGAATTATGAGGAATGAACGCTGTCGGAATTACAGAGGAGTAGCACCGAAATTGTGCACGCTTGTACTTGCTGAGGGTAATTGATGACGATGAATGTGGATTGTTTTAAATGATGTAAACTTGAATGTGATTTCTATGAATGAATATGATGTTTGGCTTGTGAATGAAAACACAAAAGAAATAAACAGGTAGAGCAATGGAGTCTAGGCTTGGCTCAGAAAATGAAGAAAGTAATGATAACTAGAATGTGAAGGAAATATTGTGTCTTGACTACATTTTCTATTTTTATTGATATAAATATATACTACTTGCTGTTGGCAGGATGGTCCCTATTGAACTTTTATGGAAGACTCTACCTGTTTTGTTTTAAAAATAGATAATTTCTTTAAACTTTTCGCCTGTTTGGTTTGTTTTATACTTTATTGCATAACATATCATGCTTCTAGAATAACGTTAGAACTTATGCATCTCATCCATGCATTGTATGCTTGCATCACCATTTTCAGACACCAAAGGTAGATCCAAGTCGGCTTAATCAAATCAAGTAGATTAGCGATCAGCTCGTTCACCGATAGAATTTTTAGGTTGGTTCACGGGTGAACCGAAACTAGGTGTTATAATCTTGGTATCATAGCTAACTCATTGTTTATTAGGATGGTAGATGTATTATAGGTTTAATGTCTGAGTAACCTGCTCTGAGTTGTACCAACAGGTATTTTTCTATCTTAATGTTTTTGATTTGCAGATTTTCTTAACAACCAATGGTGTGACAGGGTTATTAGGTTAGAGGAGGGATTACTCGCAGAATGGTGAAACAGACTCGTAGGACAAAGATCAAGGCCTCATTCCCTCCACTGCCCATATAAGAGAGTCTCAGCCATGGTTACAATGATACAACATCAGTTGACTGAGGACAACTAGGCCACCGGAAGAGACCAATGTGCTAGTTTCAGTTAGTTGACGTAGTGAGAGCCGTTGTCGTGGCAAGCACTGAGTAGAAGTAGTTGAGAGAAGAGGCATGTAGTGATTGCCAAATTGGCTGAAGTTCAAATACAAATGCAGCAAAACCAAGAGAAATTCAGGAATTCAGGAGATAGCCCTTTCGGTAGCCAGAGTTCAGAAGAGATCAATAGTGGATGAAGAGGCACGAGGGGAGCCAACAGTTTCCATGGGCCCTCCACCACCGTCTCCTCCACCGCTACATCAGAAGAGTACTCTAACAACGGCTTCTATGTTTGCCCCATTTCAGGCAAGAATGAGACCATATGTAAGTTGACCTTCAGTAGTAGCAGACTGTAGGTGGAAGTGGAACTGTAGGATATGACAGTGTACCATCAGGGACAGGACAACAATTTCCATAGTATGAACTAGGAGAAGAATCTAACAGATTAGTGGATACAAGAAATTTGGAACTGTGACAGTATGAAAGGTTCTTGAAGAATGGTGGATGACCTTTCTTTGGGAAGTTGGATGCAGAAGAGCCATTCCTATGGATATCATCAGTCATAGGAGTGTTTGGTAGTATGGCATACCCAATGGAGCATAGAGTATTCATCATTACAAGGATATTCCAAGATGAAGCGAGAGTATGGTGCAGAATTCCACATTTACCCATCCTTAACCGCAGGGCATCACTTGGGATGAATTTAGATTAGAGTTCAATGGAAAGTACTTTCCGCCAAATGTCAGGAAGAGGGAGAGAGGGAAGGTTTTCCACCCATTGAAGCAAGGACCCATGATAGTGGTGCAATACGAGACAAAATTTAGAGCTCTAAAAAGATTCGCACAGGATTTGGTTCCTACAGAAAGAAGAATGATAGATCATTTTTATAAAGGCATCCATCATGAGATCATGATGGACAATTTAGATAGATAGTTGCTACCTTTGGTGATGTAGTGAGAGCTGCAGGCAAGGCAGAGCAAGTTATAGCTACTTGACCTCGCCAGGTTTTTGACTTGAGGCAGCAACATCCAAGGCCGTATCTGCCAGAGCAAGGAGAGCAACATAGACATCGAACAGATGCACCAATTACTATGAGGGCGATGGATGGCTAAGTCCAGGGCAATAGAGCACCTTTTTGCCAGAATTGCCAATGTCATCATGGAGGTGAATGCAAAGCAGGCACGAATGCTTGTTATAGCTACTATGGTTAGCCAGAACATTGAGCCGCAAAGTGAAGAGTAGGCAATATGGCGTGCTATAGTTGTGGTCAACTAGGTCATAAAGCTGCAACCTGCCCAACTAGCAAGAAGCAGCAATTGATGTTACCAGCTCCTCAATAGAGACTTGCACTCCCATCTCCCCCAACAACAACAACGATAGAGAAGCCAACAGGGCCAAGGTCAAGACTAGTGAGGCGAAGACCAACAGCCACCAAAAAATTATAAGAGGGGATAGAACCAGAGAGGGTATATGGCAGTAGGGCAAGCTAGACAGCAGAGGGGTAGACATCAGGAACCGCTAGCTCAGAATCAGGCGGTACCACCAACAACATCTCCCGCCCTACCATAACAACAACTAGTGAGGATGTATATAGCCACAATAGCAGAGGCACTTGAGGATACAACAATCGTAACAGATATGCTTTCAGTAAGCTTTGTACCTGCACGAGTCTTATTTGATTTTGGCTGCACGCACTTATTTATTTCGTGCACGCACACAAGTAGAATTTGATGTAAGATAGAAGAGTTAGGACATTAACTATTACTGTCCACTCCCGCCATTAGTGTGATAGCTACGTGCGAGTGTGTGCATAATGTCCCTATTGAGATTCAACCACAATAACTTGTCACTTATTTGATATTGTTCAAGTTATTAAAATTTGATGTGATATTTGGAATGAATTGGATGTCCAAGCAAGGAGCTATAATAGATTGCCGAAGAAAGGTGGTGACTTTTATCCATGAAAGAAGCCACTTTTTCTTACAAGGTCAGAGCAGAGATATAGAACAAGGATGGATATCCTATCAGAATGTAGTGAGACAACTAGATAGAGGCAGTGAGCTGATAATGTCAGTGTTAGTTTTGGTTGAGCAAAATGGTTCAGGGACAAGCCAAGCATAGAGGATATTCCAGTGGTCAAAGAATTCACTCATATATTCCTAGAGGAGGTTACTAGATTGTCGCCAGACAAAGAAGTAGACCTTGCCATTGAGTTAATGCCAGGTAGAACACCTATGTCTAGATCTCCATATAGAATGACACCTCTTGAGCTCAGGGAACAGTTAGAGATACTATTGGATCAAAGATTCATCAAACCGACTGTTTCCCCATGGGGTGCACCAGTGTTATTCATGAGGAAGAAGGATGGAAGCATGACTTTATGCATTGATTACAGGATGCTAAACCATGCAACTATTAAGAATGGATACCCTCTTCCTTGCATTGATGATCTATTTGATCAGTTAAGCTCATCAGTCGTCTTCACGAAGATTGAATTGAGCTTAGGATATTACCAGTTGAAGATTATGGCATAAGACATCCTAAGACTGCATTTAGGACCAGATATGGAAACTACTAGTTTTTGGTCATGCCTTTTAGATTGACCAGTGCTCTAGCAACATTTATGGACTTGTTGAACAACGTTTTTCGTCTATACAAGTTTGTGAGTGTCTTTGTAGACGACATGCTTGTATACTCTTCATCCAAGGAAGAGCATAAGCAACATCTGAGGATTGTGTTGCAAATGCTAAGAGCCATAGATTGTACAGGAAGTTTTCAAAGTGCAGATTTTAGCTATCAAAAGTGAACTTTCTCGGCCATATCATCTCGGCATTAGGAATTTTAGTAGATTCGGCCAAGATAGGAGCAGTAGTACAGTTGGAATAGCCAAAGACACCTACACAGGCTTGAAGTTTCCTAGGCCTAGCTGGATACTACACCCCTCTTACATGGCTAACTAGGAAGGATGAACAATTCAGATGGATGGATGAATGTGAGTAGAGTTTCAGGATATTGAACGAGATATTGACTTTTGCGCCTATCCTCACATTACCAAAGGGACACAGCGATTTTGTAGTTTACATAGATGCTTTAGGAATTGGTTTAGGTGTTGTTTTGATGTAGAAGGATAAGGTTATACCCTATGCATCTCGCCAGCTTAAGGTATATGAGCGTAATTATCCTGCACATGACCTAGAACTTGCAACAGTCATATTTGCTCTCAGAATAAGGAGGCACTACTTGTATAGAATATCTTTCAGACTCTAACTAATCTCGAGAGTCTAAAATATATCTTCACACAAAAGGATTTGAGCAGCATACAAAGAAGATGGTTAGAGGTGTTATCAGATTACAAGATCGACATAGCATACCACAAGGGCCAAGCAAATGTGGTAGCAGATGCGTTGAGCTGGAAGACAGTACGGGGTTCCATAAGATTGGCAGAAGTGCCAATGACTTAGTATACTATGGACCAAAGATAGTTGGTTGGAATGATGGCATGACTGACCATTCAGCCGAGTGTGCTTGAACATATCAAGGTTGCACAAGAAGCAGATCCATAGTTGTAACAATGGTTGGAGCAAGGAGCACATCAGAAATTGGCCAGAGATGCACATGGGATAGTAAGACTGTGAGCATGTACGCCCAGGTGGAACACTACAGCTATTCGACCCCAGAATGGAAGTATGAGAGCATAGCATATAACTTTGTAATCGGTTTGCCTAGGACCCGCCAATAGAAGGTTGCAATATGGGTCACAGTAGATCGACTCAAAAAGAGCACACACTTTTTACCAATCAGGATGGATTACCCACTGACCACTTTAGCCACGCTGTATAGAAACCAGATAGTCAGGCTACATGGAGTGCCATGGAAGATCATATTAGACAGGGATTCGAGGTTTATGTCTCTATTTTGGAAAGCTTATCAAGCAACTATGGGCGCTGAGTCAAGATTTAGCACAACCTTTCACCCTCAGATAGATGGGCTGACTAAGAGGACATTACAGATTCTAGAGGATTTGCTCTAAGCATGTATTCTAGATTTCAGTGGAAGTTGAGAAGAGCATCTACCTCTAGTAGAGTTCTCCTACAACAACAGCTATCAGGGCACAATTGGAATAGCACTATTTGAGGCACTATACGGCATACCATGTTGATCCCTAGTATGTTGGGTATAGGGCTGCGAGCTCGTGGTAGTTTGGTTTGAGATGATCCAACAGACACAGGAAGCCGTAAAGTAGATCAAGAACAGAATGACGTTAGCTCAGGACGGATAGAAAAGTTATGGTGATCAACTCAAATGTGAGGTTCATTTCACATTATGAGATCATGTTCTCATGAAGGTCTCCTTGACTAAGGGAAACACGAGATTCGGGATGCAGGGGATACTCAGTCCGCGATATATTGGACCATTTGATGTGATCGATCAGATTTGACTAGTAGCTTAATGGCTAGCATTGTCGCCTCATCTATCAGCTGTGCACGATGTCTTGCATGCGTCAATGTTCATGGAGTACCAACCAAACAACTCTCATGTTGTCAATTTTATAGAGAGAAAGCTGCAACTAGACCTGACGTATCCAACAGAAGCAGTTCGGATTGTGCATCGTCGAGTAAAGATTCTCTGAAAAAAAGAAGTTCCACTAGTACAAGTACAATGGACTCGACGAGGAGTCAAAAAATCTACATGGGAATGTGAAGATGAGATAAGGAAGCGATACCGAAAGATATTCAAGTAACTAGCATGACAACCAGGTACTTTACCGGAGACTTTGGTTTTTAGATTATGGATGAGTTTGAAATTTCCTTGGTTAAAATTTCAAGGATGAAATTTTTCTAAGGAGGGAATATTGTAAAACCCGTGACTCGAGTCAAAGTTTTACATTAGCGAACTAGTTGGTTCAACTGTCAATTCTAGTCGAGTTAGTTTCATGAACCATAAGCTGAGTCAAGGCTAGTTGTGCGTTGTGACCGATGAGGGTCAAGTGTACCTTAGTATATGATGATAACATCAGAAAGACGATGAGAAATTAGTTATAAGAGTATATAATAGTATGCAGTTATTTTTTTATGTATTTGATCGTAGAATTATTTTTAGGCCGAACAATGCATTAGGACGCGTTTAAAGCAAATATGGCGTATTATTAGTTAGAGAACTTATCATTGTGATGTTACGGTGTGTATTATATTTTATGGAAGTTTTTCTTATTTTTTAGGATATTTAAGGATTTATTACTAGTTAATTATTATTTTTGACTCGAGTCGAATTCTAGTCAAGTTTTATTTACGAGATTACCAAATACTTTACCTAGACACCACCCCTTCCCTAACCCTCGACGCCACCACCCACCCTCACCGTCAACGACCCCTCCGGTAAATATGAATTGCTTGATTGAATTGTATTAAAAGGAATGCTAAGGAACTAATTAGGTAAATTAAGTAAATATCCTAATCTAGTGCAACATATGAAATCATATATGAATTGATCAATGATTAATGTGAGGGTGTCTTGATGTGTGTGCTATAGGATGTGTGAATGCATCATAAGCGGGTGTTAGCTTTTAGTTTGATGTGTAGATACGGAGTAGGGGCTTGCCACCTAGGCACGTGAACACAATTGGAGCTTCTATTAAGTCCGTTTAGGACTCGCTTATAGTTTGACTTATACAATCTGTCGTGTTTTGTTTTAGCAAGTAAGCGAACATGTCGAATGATAGATTTATTGTATCGCACTCTACAAGGGCCATCTAGTCGTATAAAATTTTTGGATTAATAACCCATCTAGGATAAGATCCCTCGACTTTGTTTTTAAAAACTTAGATCTAGATCACGATGCCTTCGGGTCTATTATATAAATCCCTACCTAGTCCTATGTACATGTAGTATTTTGAGTTTTCAGTGAGAAGTGAGACAAGGGGAAATCAACAACTATGTCTTAAGATAGGGTGTGTGTTCGTCAAAGGTGGACTTGGAATTGGTGATCGTCTGTTCCAATCATGAGGAATCCTGATAACTCTACCTTTGAGTTTCTCAAACCCTGGGAAGTGTGGTGGTTTACGGGTACTGCTATACTGCGCATGTCTAGACTTCTGGTTTCAAATAGTATCGAAGGCTCATGCCTGTGAGTACTCGGCCTCTCTACTCAAGGCTAGAAATGATACAGAGGATGTTGAGGGTTGAAAGAACATAGATTTATTTTTCGTGCAATGGATAGTTTACAGTGGCCAATGAATGAGACAAATTAGAAAGGGACGCTATTGCGCGAGGTCGACGGGTCTTAGTTATTGCCCGTATGAGAGATTTTATGAGGAACAATAATGAGTTTTTCATTCAATATGAGGATCAGCTCTCTTGTATCAGTTTATTATTAGTTATTTCTAAACCGGTAACTGTAACACCCCAAAACCGGTTCACGCTCGAGAACCAAACCAGAATGTCACTGGTCCCCGTTAAGTTGGCTAATCCAAACCCAACCCATGTGGATCTACTCTCGACGTCTGAAGATGGAAGATGTCTATCACTATGCATGAATGGGCACACAAAACCCTAACATGCTATTACATAGATGACATGTCAACCAATTCACATACCAAAATAATAATGATGAAAATCAATAAAGTTTGTAAAATAAGAAAAACTGAGTCTCCCCTAAAAGTGAAATTAATGGCCACCCTGTCAAATCAACATGTGGATGGAGACCATATATATATATATATATATATACCATGCATTGATATTTACATAAGATTATAATATTCTCCTTAATTCATTCTAAATCTTCGGTCTCGACCCATGTGTGTATTCTAATAACTTTTCACATCAAATTCTAGGTCTTATATTTTGTACTTATTCAATATCTAAATATCATTACTCAAACATATATATTCAAATGTCACATCATATTGTCATACCTTACAGTACATTACATCATTCTTAATATAATGAAAACATAAACTAAACATTAATATTCTATCGCCTAACATGTGTGTGCAAGAGACATCACTGCTCCTCTATCCATGCTGGAACATCCAACTCATCCTCTTCACCTGCATATATTATAAAAATACATTAGTAATGATTGTAACTGGTCCAAAAATATAACTACATAACGAGCTGGCAAATAAAAGCTAACTCTCATTTTGAATAAAAAATATTTCTATACTTTTCATGAATACTTTTAAGGCCATCTATTAAGGAGACACTAGGCTGCAAACCGATAGCATCTAGAACTGAACTGATTGATCTGCTACTGCTGATGCCTCTCTTGTCTTGTTTCATTTAATGGTCCATTGGGACTACAAGTATATCCTAAGCTTTCTCCTTACCTCCATAATTCTCTTGGCCTTGAGCACGAAGACTGAGTACTCTTAAGCAATCGCCTTAAGTACCCTTTGAACCACAAGTCAGGACATACGATGTACTAAATGGTACCTGTAAACCTACACATTCTCCGAGTGTGAGGAAGTCAAATGTAGAGTTCTTAGGATCTCTCAGGATTGGAACAGCCCACTCACTAATCCAAAGCCATCTTTGATTGGCACGAGCACCCGCTCATGGTACGTGTGAATTAGTTTTCCCATTTCTCGTTTGACTAAAAATTCAATATATATATATATATACCCTAGGAAGGGATTTATATAATAGGCCCAAAGGCAACTTGTGGTGGATCTTGTTTTCAAAAACATACTCGAGGGATCTCATCCCCGAGAGTTATTAATCCAAAAAATTGGTTGATTAAATGGCCCAGGTTAAGTGGGATCCAATAAAATGTAACTTAACTCATCCTGCAAGTAATAAAATAATACACAATAGAGTAGAGCGTAAAACAGGAAACAAGTCCTAAACAGACCTGGGAGAAGCTCCAATCGTGTCCACGTACCTAGGCAGTGAGCTCCTACTCTGTACCTACACATCAAATCTAGAAGCTAACGCCCGCTTATGATGCATTTGTACATCCTATAGCATACCCACATCAATCATACATCAATCCACATCATCATATATCAATCACACATAAGTTTTCCTATGCTACACTAACTTAAATTACGATAATTGCTTAGTTTACCTAATTTAGTTTCTTAGTATTCGTTACAATTCAATCAAGCAAATTTCATATTTTTATTTACAATAAAATAGCAAACTCATCAATTAATTAATCCTAGCATGTTGTGCTAATAATTATCACCCTTAATAAATTAGGCCAGAGTTAATTATACCTCGTGTCATCGGTAATCGGCGACGTTGAGGAAGTGGCTGGATGGCGGTTGGGACTATCACTGGCGACGAAATCGGCGATAGGTAAAGATGTAGCGTTGAGCGTTTGGAATAAATAGATGTCAGGGAGTAAGAAAACGAGTGGTCGTCTCGTAAATAGAACTTGACTCGACTCCGACGCGAATTAAAAATAATAACTAACTCATAATAATTCTTAAAAATTCAGAAAATGGGGGAAATCCTCATAAAACATAATACACACAATAACATCACAATGATATGTTCTATAACTAATAACCCACCCAAACTGTGTAACGCATTCTATTGCTCTACGATCTAATACCAAAATAAATAAATAAAAATCTGGGTGTACTCTCATATATTCTAATAACTTATTCTGCTGCTATCTTACTGACGTTATCATCATCTTATATACTTGGGCACACATGACTCTCATGGTTCATAACATATAACCACCTCGGCTTGGTTCCCTGACTCGACTGAAAATAGCAGTTGAACTGACCAGTTCAAAGTATAAAACCCTAACTCGGGTCGCGGGTATTACAACAACGCTCGTTACTGACGACTTTTTATTATCTATGTAGTTAACAACTATAAAGAATGAGCGCTTCGGAACTGCAGAGGTGCAACACTAAAATTATGCACACATGCACGTGCTGAAATTAATTGATGACAATGGATGTGAACTATTTTGAATGATGCAAACCTAAATGTGATTTCTATGAATGAATACAATGATTGGCTTGTGAATAAAACTGTGAATAAAAATAAACAGGTTGAGCAATGTAGTCTAGACTCGGTTCAAAAGATGAAGAAAATAATGGTAACTAGAATGTGAAGGAAATGTTATGTTTTGAGTGTGTTTTCTATTTTTATTAATATAAATATATAATGTTTGATGTTAACAGGGTGGTCCCTATTGCACTTTAAGGGGAGACTATGTGTGATTTGTTTTAAAAATAGATATTTACTTTAAACTTTTCGCTTGTTGAGTATATTTTATACTTAATTGCATATCAAAGCATGCAACTAGAAATACGTTATAATCCAAGCATCTCATTCATCCATTGCATGTTTTCATCACCATCTTGAGACGTCAATAGTAGATCTAGGTCGGTTTAACCAAATTAAGTATATTAGCAAATAATTCAGTCTCTGGTAGTATTTTTGAGTTGGTTCACAGGTGAACCGAAATAGGGTGTTACAGTTAGTCTCTTGTTCAATCTCTGTTGGGTAAGAACAAATGTATTAATGGAGATGTTGTTTACAATCTTCAATTTGATTAACTAGTTTTGAAAAAATAATTAAGCTCATCAAATTATACTAATTGAGTTAGACTATTACAGATGATATCGGAGTTATTACGAGTCCGTATTAAATAATGGGGGTCTACCTAGATATATACTTATGAGCATAGCAAATAATTTCGTTGACTTAATATCGTCTAGGTGAGAGGAATATAAGATCTCTTAATCAGTTAATCTAGTTAGTTAGTTTCATATTCAATGTTTATTGGAAAAAGGATCTAATATATTAACGAGAACAATGGTTATAATTTTTAACTTACTTAATCACTTTTAAAGAAATAACTAAATCAATCAATTTGTATTAGATAATTAGGATTGACTGGTGCATAATTATAAAATCTCATAAATAATAAATATTATTATTTATAATGTCTCAATAATTCAATGAAACAAAAATGCAAGAACACTCTTACAAAGACTAATTGCAAGGCGTTGCCTATGAGCTGCATCCCAAATTGTAGAAGATGATAATTATAATCATTTTGTTTAAAAATTCCAACCGTTAGAACAACAAAAAAATAATATTTTCCAGGAAAAACAATACAATAATATTAATTTTAATATTTTTCACTTATCAGCTTAACATCTAATAAAAGAGACAAATTAATAAATTCATAGCGATTAATGAATTATTGAATTAGAGAGCATATTAAACCGATTGTAATCCATCCGAAATTCTTTTACGTTAATATCAAAATCACCCCTTGTTTGTTTTCTCTTTGTATGGTTGTTAGTTCTTTCTTCTTGGGCCTTTTTGGCCCCCAACCAATCTCTGATACCATTGTTGGGCCCCATCGCAGGGG
>JAVDBV010050228.1:0-18304 GCA_032619315.1 Piper longum
TTATAATATATATATATATATATATATTATAAGGTAATTACATAACTCAGTTGGCACCCTAAAACAAACCTGTTGGCTTATGTACCTAAATTGAAATGTGGCACCCTACCCCACCGTGATCAGTAGCATCGAGTTCTAGATTGCCCTGGTAGATAGCTAGTCCATTATAAAACGAAGACGCAGGGCTGGGAATGGTATTCCTAATTTCCCCATCGAAAAAACCAGACCAAAAGAAGAAGAAGATCATCATTGAGGGCATCATGTGTGGGGGAGCCATTATTTCCGACTTCAATCCTTTCAGCCCCGACGGCCACATGCTCTCAGTTCATGACTTATGGCATGACTTCGACACCTACTCTGACTTCAACCTCTAAAACTCCTCCTCCCCTAAGCCCAATTACCATGCACTGGCGCCTCACGTACTCGGCCAGGGCCCATCTCCTCCTCCTCCTGGTATATGCATGCACTGCACGCATATTGTCCTACTAGCTCGTCATCTTCTTATTTTGTTTTTTTATTTTTTCTGATTAATTTATATGTGATTATTGTGCATGGGTAAGGTGGTGTTGAGAAGGGGTTGGTGAAGATGAAGGAGAAGAAGCAGAGGAAGAACCAGTTTAGGGGTATAAGGCGGAGGCCCTGGGGGAAGTGGGCTGCGGAGATACGAGACCCTTCAAAAGGCGTCCGGGTATGGCTGGGGACGTACTCCACCGCCCAGGAAGCCGCCATGGCATACGACGACGCCGCCAGAAAGATCCGCGGCCACAAAGCCAAGCTCAACTTCCCCCGGCGGCAGTCGCAGAGGCCGACCAACGTCGACCCTTCTCCTCCTGCGCCACCGAAGAATCCGTACATAGGAGACGAGGATGTCGATGCCAAACGTCATTCTGTGGAGGCGGAGGCGGAGGTGGCGAACCTGCCGCCGGTGGGCTTTTCCGGCGACGTCGAGTTTGAGATGGATCTGCAAGCCAAGATTTGTAGCTTGGAGTCGCTGCTTGGGCTGAGTCATGACTCGGCTGAGTCTAACTCCGACTCGTTTGATCTCTGGTCCCTCGATGACCGATATTAGAGTAATCAGCCTTATTATCACTAAAAAAAATGAAATAATTAAAAATAAAAAGTATTCCACCCGCACCATCACTCTATCTATATATATATATATATATATATATATATATGCAGATAATAAGCTAATGTATTATGAAATACTATCAAATTCGCACACTTTATGAAAATGAGCAAATCATAAGATTGAGAAATTAGTGCTAATACTCTAGGGATGGGTGCAAAGGATTTCTCTTATATATTATGCGTAAAAAATAAGTTTGGTATGTAAATTTGCCTTAGTAGCAAATGAGCGTTTTGTGAAGATTCTTTAGAAGTTGTTTTAATTTGGAAAGTCATCTTCTTTATTTGCATTTTGCATGCAGCTTTTAGCAATCTATTGCCTTGTGAAGAGCTATTTGAAAAACTCAGATTTCGCATATTAACAACTTTTTATACACCTGGAAAAAAATTTATGGAGAACATATTTTTAATTCTCTATTTTGTATCTACCACTCGTGAGAAATATATTTACCCGTACTTAATTTCTAATATATACGAATAAACTATAACAGCTTTCAATTCTATAAATTAAAGAAATTAATTTTCACAAGATCCACAAATCCACTAAAGCTAAAGCTACCTTATAAAGATATTATTTGAAGTATTATTCATAAAAGCTTGTGATTCGAACTCAATTTCATCCTAATATTGTCGACAATTCGCAATCCAACCTTCCTTTTCCGCTCAACCAAGGTGGCCACCAAACTTGACTTGTCTTTATCAACACACTGTCTGATGAAGAAAATCAAGCTCAACTTAGCATCTGACGTTCTTGATTCATGCACTGAAAAACAGCTTTGGGTATCACAGTACAGGACCTAGTCTTCTTATTTCAACGGCGTCCCTGGTGAAGAACTTATACATGCATTCCTAGAGAAAATATTTATGTTCAACGATAACACTATCATATATCTTATAAGAGGCGTACTCGCTTACCCTGCAAATACATTTCATAATTTAGATTAAGTGCTTTCTTAATTTTGTCAAACATAAGAAGGATATCACTCTTCTGAATGTGTACGGAGAATCAACAGTCTGGTTTAGAAAAACAAAAGTTTGATCGAATATTTGACCACATGTACATTGACTAGTTCTTTTGAAAAATTTGCGTTTCTAAAGTGGGCATAGGAAACTAGTTTGAATTTTTTTCTCAAGCTAGCTAGTGTCGTGCATTCACGTTGAACTTATATGATCTGACAACCTGTTCTCTCGTTATAATCTTCTAAAAATAGCAGGAACTTAGTTTTTTTATCTTAATAAGAAAAATTTATCAAGCCAAGAAAAAAAAATGTAATTCTTTCCATCAAGGAGTTACAAACGATCGATAACTACCTAATATAATTATAGAAATTACATATGCATTTTATGCAACAAATATTAAACAAAAAAGCATTCGCAGATAAAGATTTGATTCCACGTTCATGAATAGTTCTTATCCAGTGAAATCCTCGATCATGACATGAAAGAGATTGATTACCCATGGAAAGGATTCCCCAAAATAAAACAATGGTATATATAACTAATTCTGCTAACAAGGATTTATACGCAATAACCTTCTATTAGTGGTTATCAATAACTATATTACTTAAACTAATAGGCAAAATTAAGTAAGTTACACCTCATATATAATTTATACAAGCTATACCTACTAATTTGAACTTTTTCTAACAGGTCTATATAATAGAAATTTTATATATTAGAAGAAGAAAATATAAATTGGAGGTCGATAACTTTTTGTCTTTTTTAGGCATCAATATGACCTATTTTAAATTGGTTTAAAAATGTACTTGTTCAATAGATTTTAAAATAAATTTTATTGCTATTATTTTTTATAATTAAGATGAAAGGGATACAAATTAGTATAGATTAAAAAATTATAACTATCATAATTATTTATTTTAAATTTATCTATCTAGATTTTAAGTAGTGGGATTTATTAAGTTACTCAAAATAAAAATTATAGTTAATATAAAGCCATGAGAACTGTAGCTCACGTATATATGGCTCAAAATAATATATTAAATATTTATTTTATGAACAATAATGAGGACCACCGTGTTAAGTAAATCCAAACAATCATAACATGAGCGATAACATTTGAGTTATTGGCCTTTAGACATGAATTAGTCAAGATAAGTATTTTCCCCGAAATATTTTTGGAACAAATCGTCGTGCAAATGACATCACTACTTAATTTCTTTTTTTTTCTTCCCCTTTATATGCATATATTGAGAAGGTAAGGAAGTTCAACCCGGCCTTATATTATCCAATCAATGAATGCAAGTTCAAGCAACAGAGCCGAGAGTTCAGCTTCTGCTCGAGAGGAGAAGCCACACACAGAGCATCCTCCAAAATTAGCCATTGACCATGGAATGTAAGCAGAGTAGAATCTACAAACAAACATTGCCACTTCAAATCCCCTCAACGACCTAGAATCCCTCTCTTGTACAACCCTTCCCCACCATCTGAAGGTGAATAGTTGTATGTCTGCTGCCTCGTGTAGTCTGCTTTGGGCAGTTCAAACACCTCTTTCGCATTCCAAAACCATGGCCTAAGGTGGATGGAAGAATCAGCTCTTGAACAAGACGGGTGTAATACCACCGATCCCCAATCTGACCTCCCTAACATTGCTTCCCTCTCCCTTCCTCTTACTAGCATCCTTCCTACATCTTCTCCCCGCAATTCACACACACTCCTTACTATCACCATGCACAAAAGCAGCACCGTGACAACATCTTCCTCCGGCGATATCTCGGCTACCAACAGCCTCCAATTCAGTAGAGCTGTGGCCTTCCCATCCGGCTTCTCGGGTGTATACCGGGCAAGTGTCAGAAACCCATCCTCCTCATCCTTCTCTTGCTCCTTGCTCGAGCTCTGCTCGTCTCCCTTGTACTGCAGCTTCCTCCCCTTCAACAATCTTACCTCCTACATCCAAAAGCTCAATGTATGACCATTCCATGCAATCTAGTGTACGTCATGTCACTAAGCGATAAAAGATGAGTTCTAGCTTACTGAATCATCATCAGAATTTTCGCTTTGGAGGTGGAAGCCAGGACCTTCTTCCCAATCTACAGTTAGAATGTATCCTGTTGATAGACACCACGTTGCCGTCTTATCCTCCTGGTTCCGTTTTGGGATTGCCGTGCCCACCACCTTCTCTGTGATCGAAAGATCAAAAAGATTCTGGTCTCCGTTAAAACACTATTATGCAAGAATTTACATCTCTATTACATGCAACACATTGTTGGGTTGTCCCTCCCCCACAAATACATAAACTTGAAACCTTATTTTAGTAAAAAGCTTAAGATTTTTTAAAAAACACATTTTGCATCGCGTGGAGAGAATAAAAGCAACAATAGACATTTTTATTCATGGGTGTGGAGAAAAATATTGACGAGGGGAAAAATGGAAAATTGTGTGGATTACATGAGGTTAATGTTTTATTGAGATTTGCTTAAGATTGTCAATGGTAACTTTATAAAGTTTTTAATTGGTGACATTATCCTTTGTTTTCTTTATTTGTGAATAATATCAATTATGTAAAAATTACAATAAATTATTATTGTGTTAGTTTGTTCTCTCGTGGATATTTCTGTGTCAAGTTGTGATATAGTGAATTTGGTCCGGTCGTTTGCCTCGTGTTTTTTCTCCAAATTAAGAATCTTCCATGTAAAATTGATTTTATCGATATTAGAATGTATTTCTTTTCAAGTTAAATTAGTGTATCTATTTTGATTGGTACTTCTCATCAATTTTGTGTTAAAATGATGGTTTAAGTATTTAGTTAATCCCAACAAATGGTATAAGAATCTGGTTGCTTGGTAGTAGCAAATTTTAGGTTATAGATATTTTTTACCCACTAGGTGTTTGACGAAATTTTCAAGAGCCAAGTTAATGTGTTTGTAATTTATATTTCAATAAGATGATATGATAAGAAACATGTTAAAATGATATCTCTTAAAGGGTTGAGTAACTAGTATTATTAGAAAGGAAAAAAGATTAATTATCTATATTCCAAAGATTTATATGAACTTATCACTAGTTAAAAACCGGTAGAGGTGACTGATAAAAATTTGAATAAGTTGGATAAGATAGCTATAGCCTCTTTGAGACAATAGGTAAATGAAGTTGTATACCATCATGTTTCTAAATTGACATCTTCAAAAGTAATATAAGATAAACTCTACGAAGTTTACGAGAGGAATACTGATGGCAACAAGATACTTTTGATAAAGAAATTAGTGAAGTTGAGATATAAGGATGGAAGTGACATAAGTGGGCATCTCAATAAGATGAAAAATATTATTAGTCAACTTGTCAGGATGAAAATGACTTTAGATGAGGAATGACAAGCTATCGGGCTTATCAACACATTGCCAGAGAATTGGGAAATATTGGTGATTACATTGAGCAATGTTGCTCCAGATCAAAAACTCACAATGGACATGGTAACTAACAGTTTAATTAAGGAGGAGGTGAGAAGAAAATCATTACAAACTTCAAGGTCTCAAGCATTAATGTCAAAAGAGGCAAGAGGTAAATTAAGAAATAAAGACACAAACAGAAGGGACAAGAGTCAAGAAAAATTTAAATACAGGAAGAACAAAAAATGTTATTATTGTGACAAGATAGGTTATTTCATTTTTTTGATATTAACCTTCAGATTTTTTGTATAGTGAAAATGGGAAATAGTGATACTTCTAAAATTATGGAACTTGGAGATGTGCATATAATAGCAAACATGGGTTACAAATTGGTGCTTAAAAATAGCACACATATTCCAGCTTTGAGGATGAGTTTGTTGTCAATCAAAGTGTTTGATGATGAAGGATTTAGTTTACAATTAACACAAGGTGTGTGGACACTTGTGAAAGGTTCTTTTGTTAATGATAAGGGGAAGAAGTGTTGTAGTTTGTACAAGACAGACAAATCTAGTTTAAGGGGAGGTTAATATCTCATCATTTAATTCCACTGCTGATTTGTAATACCATCGATTGAGACACATAAGTAAGAAGTGACTACATATATTGAAAAAGCTAAATCTCCTTCTAAAGGTCAAGGACATCATATATAGTCCTTGTAACTATTGTTTGGTCGGGAAACAACGTAGAACATCATTTACAAGCACAATTATAAGGAAGTTAGAAGTTCTTGAATTTGTACACATTGATGTGTGTGGGCCTAGAGAGGTAAAATCTCTTGGCAGTTATATTTATTTTGTCTCTTTTATTAATAATATTTCTAGGAAGGTATAGGCTTATGACATGAAAAATAAAAGTGATGTTTTTAGCATCTTTATGAGTTTTTTGCATTAGTTAAAAGAAAACCGGTAAGATAAACTGCCTTAGAAGTGATAATGGAGATGAATATTGTTCTCTTGAATTTGATAAATATTGTAACAAACATGAAATTATGCATAAGAAGATTGTTCTTCACACTCTTTAATATAATAGAGTAACTAAAAGAGTGAACATGACCACCTCTGAGAAAATTAGAAGTATGTTGTTTTCAACTAATTTGGCTAAAAGCTTCTGGGTGAGGCCATGAACACAGCTTGTTATTTGATCAACGGATCTCTCACACATGCCTTGAACAATGACATATCAAAAATGTTTTAAAGTTAGATAAAGGTCGGCTATTCTCATTTGAGAGTTTTTTGTTGTAAAGTCATTGCATATGCGCCCAAAGAACAAAGAGCTAAGTTTGACTCTAAAACCGTGGAATGTATTTTTCTGGGATATGGTGATTATAAGTTTGGATGCAAACTTTGGGATCTTAAGAATAGAAAACTAATTCGAAGCAGAGATGTAGTTTTCAGGGATGATCAAATAGTTGAAAACTTTGGCAAGGAAAAAGTTCCTCAAATAAAATATCATGAAAGCTTTGAAAAGATAAAAGAACTTTCAACCTTAATTAGAAGTGAAGAAGAGGCTTAGGATGACACAATTATTCCCCCATCTAATGATAATGAAGGTGAAGAATTTTTCTAGCATTGACTGCAATTTTAGATTTGGAAGTTGAACAGTTAAATGTGAAGATAGTCTTTCTTCATGGTAATCTTTAGGAGACTATATGCATGGAGCAACCAAATGGCTTTAAAGTCAGAAGAAAGGAACACCATCACTCTATGTTTGATTCTTTTATGGAAAGCGATGTGTACAAAAAGTAAGTTTTTAATCACTCTATGTTAATCAAGAGGTTTGATGATGATGATTTTATTATTTTATTTCTTTATGTGGGTGACATGTTAATTGTAGGACATGATGGAGCCAAGATTGCAAGTTTAAAGAACTTAAACAAATCATTTGCAATGAAGGATTTGAGATCGGCAAAACAAATTTTGGAAATGTCTATTTGGCGTGACATAGTAGTTAGAAAGCTTTGAGTGTCAAAGAAAAAGTAAATAAAAAAGATACTTGAAAAATTTAACATAAAAGATCCAAAGCCGGTTGGAGTTCCACTTGAGGATTACTTCAAGTTGAAGGAAATGACAAAGGTTCTTTATACTTCTATTGTTAGTAATTTGATGTATACTATGATTTGTACAAACCAGACATAACATATATAGTTGGAATGGTCTGCAAACATTTAACAAATCAAATCAAAGAACATTAACAAACAGTTAAATAGATAATGAGGTACTTAAGAGGTACATCTATAATGTATTTGTATTTTAAAAATGATATGTCTTTGTTAGTTGACTACACCGATGCAGACACAACAGATGACTTGGAGACAATAGGTCAACATCTGATTTTGTTGTTAATTTTGTTAATGGGGTTATGTTTTGACAATCTAAGTTATAAAAGTATGTTGCATTATTCACAACTGAAACTAAATTTATTGGTATTATATAAGTTTGCACAGACATGTTATAGACAAAGAAATTTATAAATGAAATTGGTGTTAAATAGGAGAGATATATTGTCCACTGTGATAGTCAAAGTGCAATTCACATTAGTAAGAATTCAAGTTTCATTTAAGAATCAAACACATTGATGTGAGATATCACTAGATAAGAGATATATTAGAAAGTAAATTTCTTGAGCAAATAAAAATTCATACCGAAAGGAATGTTTTAAACATGATGACTAAAATTATGTAAAATGAGAAATATGTTTACTACATGAACAAAACAAACATTGATGAAGCTTTTCATGTTGGTTTGAAGTATTTCATGGAATCGGTGTGGGGAGGTTTATTGGGTTGTCCCTCCCCCATAAATATATGAATTTTTAACCCTGTTTTGGGCAAAACTAAAGATTTTTAGAAAATGCATTTTGTTGTGTAGATAAAATAAAAACAACGACATACACTTTTCTTTTAGGGTGTGGTGATGAAGGGAGTAGGGAAAATCGTGTAGATTGAAGATAAATGAATATTTTGTTGAAATTCGTTTACGATCGTTAATGATAGTTTTGGCAATTTTTTAATAGGTGGTATTTTTTCTTTATTCTCTTTATTTGTGATTAATATCAATTATGTAGAAATTATAATAAATTAATATTATATTAGTTTGTTCTCTCGTAGATATTTTTTGTATCAAATTATAATATAGTGAATTTAATCTAATCGCATGTGATTTTTATCTAAATTTGGGTTTTTCACTTAAAGTTAGTTTTGTGTATATGAAAAAGTACTTTTTTTAGATTAAATTGGTGTGCTTATTTTGATTAATATTTCTCATTAATTATATATTAAAATGAAGATTTAAATATAGTTAATCCCAAATAATAGAGGCTCGTACCTGGAGCTCTTCCAACAGAACCGGCGACATAAGACCAGCAACCTTCCCTCACTTCTATGATCCTCTCTTGCCAACTCACCGCCGACGGCGTCTCCCCTCTTCTTCTCCAAATGCCCTCACCCATCCTAAACAAGGACCCCCAATCTGTTCATCAATTGAATTCAACAAGAAGGACAGAAATCTAAGTCTTTCTCACCTTATTCTTACTACAAAACACTCCCTCCCAGCATGGTCGAGCACGGTGCGCGATAGCCAGCGGCCTTCCTGAGGTCGATAGCGGTTCATCCTCAAGATGACATCCGAAATCATGGCCCCTGCATCGTCGGTGACTCTGTCCGGCACGCATTTGAGCAGATACGGTACTTGCACCGGCGGGGTGATTGAAACCACGGCGCACATTTGCGTCCCCTCAAGTGGACGCTCCACTGTGAGTGATGGCGCCCGGAGCAAGTCGTTCCACAGGAAAGGAACAATCTTCTTCACTTTGCTGTCACAAGCACACCCACCGCCTTGCCGACGGACTTCAACAAGTACTCCTCTTGTGCCGAACTCAGAGTAAAGGTGACAAATCTTGTGCCATGAATCGGAAGCGACGGCCACGATGGGTTTGTCTAGCTTGAGGTCTCTGTGACATCTAGCCATCTGGAGACGAATGAACGTCCTCTTCACGACATCCATGTCTGCCTTGTCGTATTGCCCTTTGAGAAAGATGCAAACCTGCCATTATTGAATCCACCACCAATAAAGCATTCAATTTTTTAACCATTGGAGTTTGTAAGTCACCAATAAACCTGCCATTTTTTTTTAACACGATCTTCGTTTTTATATGGAAAGGTTTATCTAAATGATCTTAATTGGTGGACATGACTAGCTATCTCCCTTTTTCTTTCATGTCATGGTTGTTTATGCACGTCTGCAAGTAAGGAATCAACCAATCTAATGGAAGTTTACTGCTTTTTAATTTGCTTTCTTGATGAGGAGTAAAAGCATGTTTTAATTCGCTTTTGATGGGATTGGAAAAATTGGAGATTTTTTATCCTCGAAGTAGAAGAAATTGGAGTTTGTAAGTCACCTCGAGCAAGAATCTAGGCTCCAATGCTTTGAATTTCCGGTTGACATCAATGTCGGATGAGTCCCAGATGATCACTGGTCCCCTATCCGAGAAAGCTGGTTCTATGGTCGCTCCTGCTCTTTCATATGGCCGATCGAACGTCGTCTCCCACAACCTCTTCGTCGCTTTGATGCCCTCATCATCCACAACTTGCTCGATTCCAGCCACCTTCTCTAACCCTGCTTCTAGCTCTCCTACATCTGCCGCGTACGCTAATGGGTAGCTCTGTTTTACAGTGACAAAGGCAACAAATTTAACATGCACATAAAAAAGCTTGCAGTGTTTGCTCCATTTATTTGAGAAGTGAAGCAATACCCGATGAGTCAAGCACATCAAGAGGATGTCTATGGTGGGCACCAACGGCACGGCGGCGCCGGAATAACCATTGCCTCCTCGCTTCTGCAACAGCAACAGACCGAGGAATGCTTTGTACCTTTGTCTGGTGGCGATGAGGAAGACGAGCTCGGAGAAGTACGGCTGGCAGAATTTCTTGAACAAGCAGCATTCCTCCCAAGCTAGGACCGCCGCCAAGATACAACGCCTGTCATCACTGTCGTCTTCGTCCTCGCCGGAGGCTGAGGAGCCCCCACCATTATCTTCAAGATCGAACGGCTCCGACGGGTACCGCTTCGCCCACAGCTCCCTGCACCTGCTCTCGGCGTACTCCTGGTTCTCGTCATCGAATATGGCCGGTCGATCCACCACCGCGGAGAACCTCCTCTCGCAGTACCTCCGGTAGCTCGGCTGGTAATTGGCACATCGTCTTTAATTAATTTCTGAAAACTGCTACTAAGAAATCAACAAGAGAAAGGACGATGATCGAAACAGAGAAGGCGGAACAGAGCACGTACCGAATCGAGAGAATGGCAGAGCCAGACCCACTCAACGTCCAAAGGAGGTAAAAGGTTCGGTGGCCGTGGGGAAGATGGTCGTGAAAGATCAAAGATCATCGGCATCCACAGCTCATGGTACCTGCTCAAACACTTCAAACAATGTTAACACACATACTAAAGGCCTTTTTATTCACTCTTCTTCTGCCGAGTCATTCACAAGGATCAGCGCACCGAGACAGCATCTAAAAATGCAACAAATAGGATGATAAACCTTTGAACGGATTTTCGGAGGGTGGGAAGATGGTGGAGCCACGGGGAGGCGGCGATCCTGGCGAGGAAGGAGAGACAGCGCCGGGTGGCCGGGACCAGATCGACGGAGATGTGTACCGAGAATCCTGCTAAATATCCCGAAGTTCTACGACCGGAGGATTCGCATGAATCTTGGTCCGGCGGCGCCATGTTTCTCAGTCCTGGTCGGCGACGACGGCTACCGCGACGGCCACCTTTCTTTACACAAAGAGAGCTCAAAGGAGAAGAAAAGGCGGGGGGGAGAAGAGGCCAAGTTGACCGGTCATGTGGGGCCCTTGAGTAAAAGATTATTTAGTTCGATTCAGCTCAAACTCCAATCATGCCACAAAATAATGTTTAAGCTTAGTATAAATATTATCTACTTCATAACATACATTGAGTTATAGTTTTAAAATAAATCTTTTACTCTAAAAATTATCCTAATCGACTTTATCGTGTGGTTTACTGAGTTAATAGACTTTAATAGTGACTGATATAGTAAATGACTCCTCGAATCATATCATAAAAATTATTAAAATTATATTAGTTTTTTTAACAATTAAATTAATATTTTTAATTAATGTAAATTATCTCTTAATCAATTTAAAATATCAACAATATAATATATATTAATTTCATATAATTTTTTATTTATATAATTAAAAATCTACTATAAATGTCTCCAAATCGACTTGAAATCATCTCTCCTCCATGATGTATCAAATCAAGCTCGAATTTTAAATTTTTAAACTATACTTTAAACTACTTATTATTTTATTTCATGTGTACTAATAACATATATGTTTGGGATCTCATATAGTTTAATAATCTTTCATTTTTAAAAAAGTATGAGTCAATTGAGTATGACCAAAGCCTTTGGCTCAGCTCGACTCAAATTAATTATAAACTAAAACGAATCAAATTTAAACACTTAAAATAAAATAAATTTTCATGTTCGAGTTCAGCTAGAAAGAATATAACCTACAAAATTTGTGCTAATTTATTTTAAAATAAATGAATATGAGCGCTCTAATGTTGAATTCAACTTATCTCGTTTAGCCTGCTTTGACATCAAGTTTTTTTTTTTTTCCTGGTTTCCAACGGCGAAGTTATGTTATGATGTTATGTGTGCTTATACAACGTGAAATTTTGCAGTTTGACAGGGCTTTTAAAACATTATTATGCATCTCGGGGGAAAAAAATGTTGGAGAAAGTGAGGATGAAGGCAACATTTTAGAGAGGTGGAGTAAAGGTTGCAACGAGAATGTCTGTGTTTGCTTTTCAAGTAGGTTATTTAACTGCCCATACGTCTGTCCAAAGTTCTTTTAATATTTTTAGGGGACACAAATCAGCTTTATATCGTGATTAGGTGATGGTTAGTTTAATAACAGAGCAAGATGGCTGATAGTTGTCATCTTTATCCAGTTTCTTAGAGTATCATGAATAATCCAAGAAGAACAGGATTTTTCCCTGCTTGAAAATTTTCCCAGCTTATTTGAGCTGGGTGAAAGAAAAACAAAAGCTTAATTGAGCTGGCTGGGTAAGAGTGGGTACAAGAGGATTTTCTAGCTTTCAGGATCATTGCCAACATCCGATTTCGGTCGGCCAAGTTTATTACTACATTTTACTCAAAACGATAGTTACGCTTGTTAATCTTCTCACTTGAGGTGGCTTTTCCCGCTTCAATTTTCCCTCGAATTCTCAATTAGATAATCCACCATTCCTCTAGATCAATTTATCATCACTCTGAAGCATTCACCCACCTCTTTTTTTGCCTTCTTAATTAATTTAGAAATTGGTACCAGTAAAAACTTTATTAACAGCTAAAACAACTTACTTTTTACCTGTACAATGTAAACAACGGGAGCCCATTGGAGCTAGAATAACAGGAAGAACAAAAATTACGAGATCATTTTAACTTTTAACGAGCGTTGCAATTAAATAAAGACTCGTGTGTCCGCCAGTGTGAGCCGTTTCTATACCAACCCATGAGGCTATTGGGCCTCCTAAGCTTTTATTGAGCTGCACACTCACTTTAGCGTGCTGCTGAACCGCGAGCTCGCACATTATGAAGATTATTTTGTCTGCGTCGTAACATAACATTAGTATTTGATATACTTGCGCTCTTTAAAAACATGATCATGGATACCCTTTCTTTTCTAAAACAACAAACATGGCTTTATTCATATCAGTATTATTATGCCACAATTTGACTTTAGTAGAACTCCATTCCACGCCATCCCATTTCAACTGCAAACATTGGGCCCAAGGACATGACATGGGCAACAACTTAGAATTTCTGAATGAACTGGTAGATATGGTCAGTGATTTCGTCTCCCCTCTCTTGGTTGATAAAGTGGGCAGCATCCTGTATCTTAACCACTTCTTGCAGCAATGGCACATCCTCCTTGAATTTCCCTTCATAATTGTCAACATACTCCTTAGCTCCGACCATATGATAAACCATGTCTAGTTCTCCAACCACAAATTTGGTCGGCACCTTCACCTTTGCTCCTGCCCATGCTGCTAGTAGCTCAGTGTTTCTAAACAAAATTGATCAATCAAATTGTTAAGAGTCCGGGGGTGTTCATATTGCGGCCGATAAATAATGGGAAGTGCAAGAAACAGAGTAGCATACAAGTCAATGGCTCTGTAATAGTTGAATCCACCAGTGAAGCCAGATTTTTGGAAGTTATCGGCATAATATTTAACATTCTCCTCCGTCAACCACGATGGAAGAGTGATGGGATTGTCAGCAACATTTGCTACAATTCCTTTTGGGATCATAATCGGTCCCGGTGTTCGGATGGTGTGGAACATTTTTATAATTGTACTTGCCTCTGCTGTGGAGAACTCCGCTTCTGCTTCTCCAGGTTTCTGTAAAATTAGCACACACACACAGAGTTAGAGTGACACAGTAAGAACATACAATTATTCCGGTCCTTGCTTGTTACATTAATTATATTTAAGACATTGAAGCAAGGTTTTATTGTTTGAAGATAAATCAGCAGGCGTCACTTAGGACTAAACGTTCATTGCATCAAGAAAAAATATTTTTGTATGAAAACCCAGGTGCAGAATTGTTGAAAAATTGATCACAAAGTGGCCCTTGACCCAATTTATTACAAGCGCAAATTCTTAAAAAAACAGATGAAACTTGAGCCAAAGTCTATGTGTCAGTTAAACGGTCAACTAATAATTAATTTTTTGCTTTTTTATATGTCATAAACTCAAGTTCGATCAAAAAGTGTAGGATATAAACCGGTCATCCTTAGTAAGTGGGCAATGAATGAAATCTTAGAAAAAGGGACACAAACAAACCTGGAACCTGCAGATGTAATAGTCATCTCCATAGGCAGCTCTCAACAGCTCGGTGGGCTTTCCCTTGGTCGGAAGAGCCCGGAAAGGCACACTCAGATTCACCAATGCTGTCACCCTCTCTGGCCGGAATAGGCACAGGTACCAGGCCATGAATGCCCCCCAGTCATGTCCCACCACAAACACCTACTGATGAATCAATCAGTACTACTTCCAAAGTGAAAGATGTTAACAATAGAAGTTCTACTTGTCAAAGCTCAATTAGTTACATCCTGGTAATTACCTTTCCGAGGCCAAGGAGGTCGAGGAGGGAGATGAGGTCGCCGACGATATGGAAGACAGTGTAGCTCGTATGAAGCGGTGGTGCGTCGGTCTGACCGAAGCCGCGTAGGTCTGGGGCAATACATCGGTATCCGCGCGCGGCGAGGCCGGAGATTTGGTGGCGCCATGAGTACCAAAGTTCGGGGAAGCCATGTAAGAAGAGAACCGCGCGGGGGCCATCCCCCTTCTCGGCGTAGTGCATGTTAATCCCGTTCACCTCTACGATCGAATGCTTCACACCCCCTTCCATTTCTTCCTCCCTTTCAGCCTGACCTGGCCTCCCCTTCTTCTCCCAAATCGTTTATTATATATAGAGCCTCAAAGTTACCGAGAAGGAAAACACCAAGACGCCTTTGGTTGAGGATGATACCGATGAATCATCTCGTGAAGAAAATCTAACACTCTAATCACTAGCAAACAATCAATATTGTCAGATGGACGCAGCGTCACGTTCGCCTCCGCCCGTGTCGGCAGGACCCACTGCTTTAATACAAAATTGAGCAACCAAACTGTAAAAGTGGCCCAGCTTTCGTAGACTTTCGTTCGAACCGAACCGAGTCCAAAACCTAACTAATTTCAATTATTTGGCAACCAAATTTATCTAAATTTATTTTTTTAAAAAGATTATCTTCTTATATTGATGGAAGATAAATAAAACATAAACTTTATACTTGGTTTATTTTTGAAGAAAAGTTATTTTACACCATACAAGGAACTGGCTCTCCGGGGAGCCAAATGCCGAGCCTTACAAATTAAAATACGAGCCAAATCACCAAATTGGTTTAATTTAATTTTTCACTAAATTACGGTCACCCTTGACAATCAATTCCACAATATCATATTGAACATTTCAGCAGGCTTAGCAAAGCTGTCACGCGTCCAATTGTGCGATGATTGACTTCCGTTGTCGCATATCCGGCGGCAAATCCAAAATTTCATAAATAGAAAGCATTTGGTAAAAACTGAATTGGCATCTTTGCACGTAGAATTTATTATATAATATGTACAGGTCTAAATCAAGTGATATAATAATAAATAGAGTATCGATCCCACAAAGAAAATATTATTTATTTAATTTAAATTATTAAACTAAATTATCTAAAACAACAATGAATGAAATTCTAAGATTCATCTAACTAAACTCTGATCTAAAATTAAATCTAAAATAAAACAAGAGTTTACTCTAAAATTAATGTTTTTTCTCAATATGCAAATAACATATTAGAGATTCGATTTTACTTAAACTACTTATCGAAAAGATATTCATATAAAAGAAATTTGATTATTAGCAGTGAAATTCCTCTTATTTAATTATTTTTTCAAGTCTAATTAAATATATTAAAATCAATCAATTTCAAATATACTTGAGTTTGTTCTTCATTAACTTTAATTTAAGATGCATTACAGTCAACAAATTCGTTACTCTTAAACTCTCCTATTTAGACTAAGATTTAAACGGAACACATAAACATCTAATGACTCCTATTCGATTTATAGATATATTTTATCTATCACTCACAAATAGAGCAAGATTAATTTATCATTCAATTAATTATTTAACATAGTTTCTTTCTACGAAACCTCATTATGCTTCAACAATTAACCAAATAAATAAATTATAACTCTCATGGAAAAATAATAATATAAACTTCAACTAATATTAAATATCAAGTCATTGGTTTGAGATCCATATACTCTCTACCATAAATTAATTTACTCATAAAATAAGAAAATAAAACCAACAAAAAAATATTTGAAAGATTCATAATAATAATAATAATACAATAAAACCCAAAGAAAATTAGAGAAAAGAATAAAACCCTTATGATCCTATATTTAAAAGCAGTTTTCCTCTTTCTTGTAATATCCCTAAAAAGTTAATTTAGTTTCATATCTGATACTTACTAATATAAGACTAAATATATTAGTGAGAATATCTTTAAGATCCTTAACTTGATTAACTAGTTTTGAAGTAATAACTAATTCTATGAGTTTGCACAAATCGGACCGGGTATCAAAGCGAACCTTGGATCATGTTGGATGGATGATAGTACGTCAAAAGAAATGAATTCAAATGATGAAATTTTTTTAAGGTAAGTGGAATGTAACTTTCTCAAAAAGGATAATTTAGTTTAATATCTAATACCTATTAGGATAAGATCTAATATATTAGTAAAGATATGTTTAGGATCTTTAACTTAATTAATTATTTTGAAAGAGATAAATAAGTCAATCAGTTTGTACTAATTGAGTCATTAGATGTGGTATCTGAGTGAACTTAGGACAGATTGGATGAATGGTAATATGTCAAGAGAAATGGAATTGGTGGTATGTCAAGAGAAATAGATTATTAGGACAAAATTCATTTAAAGTGTGTGGAATGTAATATTCTCGAAAAAATTAAGTTAATCTAACATCTAATATATAAGTGGGGATGATGCTCAAGTTCTTCAATTTAATTAATTACTTTTTAAAAAATAATTAAATTCATCAATTTATACTAATTGGGATAGGCCTTTATACTTCTTTTGAATCTTCAATCTCTCCATCTTAATTAGCCTTGAGAGAGCTAAAACCCTTAGAAGAGCCTTCAAAAGAATGAAGAATATATGCGAACAACTCTCCCAAATTTGTGTATAAATAACCTTTATATAGTTAGATGTAATAAAATAATTCTTATGGATGTTGGTTTTTAAATTTTATAATTATGCAAACTTTTTTGGCGTACGTGTTGTGGCGCTCACTTACATTTTTTTCTTGAATAAAAATCACTTATAGCTCTTCATTTAGCACAAAGTATCACTTATACCCCCTTGCCTTTCAAAAGTGATCACTTGCACCTCCTACTTTTATAAAATGATCACTTACACCCATGCTTTGAAAAAAATTGACCACTTACAAATATCAATTCTAAATATTGATGATGTGATCGAAGTTAGACTATGACAAAATTTTATGATATGACAAACTCGATCACATCATTAAAAAAATTATATTTTAACAGTATTTTCTTATTTTATTATTTTATTAATTATATATATATAGATATAATCTAATATCAATAATAATATGTAGTTAAATATTGATGATATGGCAAAAATAACTTGATAAAATAGCAAGCTCGTACACGTCATAAAAAAATATACTTTAATATCAAGTTAAGTTGTATTGAGGGTGTAAATTCTCACTAATAAACATGATCTTATTCTAGTATATATTAAATGTAACACCACTTTTTGGTTCACCTATGATCCAACCTAGAAATGTTACCGACAAACGAATCATTCGGTAATATACTTAATTCGGTTAAGCCAACCCAAATCTACCTTCGGCGTCTCAAGATAGAGATGCAGCATCAAAAGCATGGATAGGATGCTTGGGTTCTAACATTATCCTAGTTACATGCTATGATATGCAATAAAACATAAAAATAAGCTAAACAAATGAAAAGTTTAAAAAAAATAATTAATTTAAAATAAAACAGATAGAGTCTCCCCTTAAAAGTGCAATAGGAACCACCCTGTCAACAACAAGCAATATATATATATATATATTGCTTGTTGTTGACAGGGTGGTTCC
>JAVDBV010050229.1:0-15754 GCA_032619315.1 Piper longum
AGGAATAGTTAAGCTAATGCCACAAATTTTGAAAATGTAATGTATTACACAATACCCTCATACATTGTACTATCTTTGGGTTCAGATTACCTCAGGGTTCAATGGAATACTAGTTCAATTCACACTACATATAAAGATCTCTCATGTTCGTGAAATTATAAACCCTCGCATACTTAGATATATCAGGCTTGGGCATGGAGTTGTATAATAGATTTCAAGATCTTATCTTTCGAAAGCCATCAACGGATCTAGGACTTGAAGTTTTATTAATTTTATGCAAAGCATGAATAAATAGCCCAACATCAGTGGGATCCAATGAAACGCAGGCAATGTCGTCCTACATCTAAAACATGCTTAAAATCGACACTCAATGAATCAAGCAAACATGAAGCATAGGGAGAGTCCTACGGATCCGGATGAGTGAAGCTCTCCATCCTAAATTGATGAGCTCACCCCGCTTAACCTAGAGCTAAGATGGAACCCGAATCAAACTTAGATCATATAGGAAGTGAGAGATATTGGCGATGCTATTTATTGAGTTGGGTCGACCTAATTGGTTTGTAAAAATACTAACACAAAATCTTCTGAGCTAAAGGCTCCCAAATTTTAATATGGTGTTACATGGATACAACCTAATGTGTGGGAAAAGGTTCATGCAATTTCATCACCATTTGACTAGTTTTGATTTTACATTCGGAGTTAGAGAATGAGGGTTTCACCCTAAATTGCTGCACACTAAAAAAAACCGAATAAACTATCCTCCTAAATTATTTTTAATTAATGCCACTACGTACAAGTTTCCCGAAGACAATGAATGAGTCCATCCTTAATTTGTACAAATTGTATTGACCACTTTTTATTAGCTCAACACAGAGCACAATCTCAAATCATGGTAAATCATACATACATCATAGCGAACACGCCAAACAATTTGGGGTTTTGTTCAATCTATTTAAGTGGTTATTTTAGTGTGATAAATTTACAAGAGCAAGCCAACATATAATTGTACAATCATGAAATAGATGGACATCTACACCAACCTACTTCATGGTATAAAAATTGTGGAAAGAGGGAATACGAAAGCTGTCACATTTGTCAAAGTTTGGCACCCATGCATGCACATGCATATCATGTCAGACGAAGTGGTGCATGAAATATGTAGATCTATCTCTTGTGCGTGCAACAAGAAAAATAGCATGCAAAAAGATCATGTACACCAAGAGATATAAATTTTTTTGCAGAAACAGAGCAATTCAATGATAACATGTCATTAAAAAATACATAACTATTTTTATACATATGCAAATAAGATGATTTAAAAACCTACTGACTCCTGACATAAAGATCTCCATGGGAAAAATGCCATAAAAATCCAAGCTAACAAGCATAGATACGAATAGTTACATACAACAGTGCAAGAGGTGAAAAGGAGAGACTTTTACCTCAAGGAGACTGATGGGAGTTCTCTTGGGGATTCCTACCCCAAGACCTATGACCCTAGGTGGCAAGGCTTGGCTTGAAAGAGCCTAGGAAAGGCTAGTAAGGGCTGGACAAGGAGTGTAAAGGCCAATAGCAAGGGGGAGAGTTTGAGCAAAGAGAAGGCAAAAGTGGAAAATAGAGGGGAATACAATGATTTTTAAAAAAGAGAAAATGACCCAGATCAAGGGTGCTCTCCCAGTACTGTTATGCTGGCCCTTGCAAGCCAGACCACATAAAACTAGAAAGCCTCGCACATGGGTTAGAGTGGCGTGAACCAAACCTCACGCCATCTCAGAACTGGAGTACGGGTGTTTGTGCAACACCTTTCCGTGAGCGGAAAAATGGTAAAAAAATAAATTTGGGTGCAAAGGTCCTATGCCAACACCACTAAGTCCTAATCTAAAACCCTAACCCTATAGTTATTGGCGCATGGGCACCGGAAGCCAATAGGGCACCCTTGCCTTTAGTTTAGGTCTTGTGCACTTAGTGTTTCAACTTAAGGTAACCGTGAGGACCTCGGGAAGCACACTGAGGGCCCTATAGGGGCTTGGATCAACCAAAAAGGGGTTCTAAACACACAACATGAAAATTGGGCATGTAAGGAATTCAGTTCTAACATCTAACTAGACTCGACTAGATGGGATCGAAAATAAAAAGATCCGGCATGTGATGCCCAATGGGGGTACCAAAGCTGAATGAGGCTAGGGACGGGTAAACACACACCATACTATACTAGTACCACTACAAGAAAGGATAAGCACGCAGCCACACTTTCGGCAAACAATTTTCGTCTCAGAATTTTCCTGAGGGGGTACACACATAGCCACACTTTACGACCACAAGCACACAACACACTATAACACCACCCAAGCAAAGAGAACAAGTGTGCTAATACCTATAATTGCTATCATCCATTAGGAAGAGCCAAGGAAAGAACCGTTGCATTTTGTCCTCACACTCCCACTTGGACTCATCAACTCCCTACCATGACAAAAGCACTTTCACTAGAAGCACTACTTTCCTACAGAGTCTTTACCGATCGGTCAAGAATTTGCGTAGCCTCCTCCTCTTAGGGTAGGTCAGGTCATAAGTCTAGATCCTCATGTTACAACTTGTGTGATCCATCTGGCACATACTTTTTTAGCATGGAAACATGAAAAACTGAATGTAATGCCCTCTAGACAATGGCTAGTCACTCTCTGGCCAACATGTCGGCAATCAACACAGTCTACCATTCAAGGCCTTGAATGGTGCCATTTTGAAACTAGCCGGATAGCTATTGTTGTATGCAAACTCCACCATCAGTAGGTGCACCACTCAAGATCCACCAAAGTCCATCATGCACAACCGGAGCAAGTTCCCCAGAATTTGGATTGTCCTCTCAGACTGGCCGTAGTCTATGGATGATATGTCGTACTGAAATTGGTCTCAGTACCAAGTTCTCTCTGGAAAGATCTCTCCAAAGAAGAGGTGAATCTGGATTCCTATCTGATAAAATTTCCCTGGGAATTTTGTGAAGTCTCATAATCTGATCCGTATGTAGTCTGCCCAAGGTAGACATGGATAAGTCATTTGAATCGGGATAGAGTGTGTCGACTTCGTCAACCTATCGATGATATCCCATACAACATCCATCTAACATCTAGAACAGGGTAGATATGTGACAAAATCATATGTGATACAGTCCCACTTTTACTGAAGCGATGGCAACAGCTACAACAAACCACATAGCCGCTGGTGCTTGATCTTGACCTACATATAGACAAGACATCGTAACACAATGTCGAGGACATTCTTCTTCAGCCCTGGCCACCAATTAGATTGGTATAGGTTGTAATACATCTTCACTGAGACCGGATGCACCGTGAAAATTGAGTAAAGTGCCTTGCCAATAATGCCCTCACACAATCTTGGATGTGTACAACATCTATTACATATAGTCGTCCTCTAATCTAGTGTAATCCATCAGTCTCTCTAACCAAATCGGAATGAGTCTTTTATAAAAACCACTCCTCGGGTAGCCGATCAACTGCCTGGGCCTGTTTGATATGATCGGCTGTAGTTGGGCTAATCGTCACTCGTACCACCACCACCACAAGGTGTCGGTCTACTATATCCTCTCTCTGATCCTCATATTGTACACCCATGGCGGCCAATCTGGCTTCGCATACATCCGGTCTCATGCTCAAAGCATATGCAACCACGTTTGCCTTATAGAGTGGAAGGCAATATCAATGTCATAGTCTGCAAGGAACTCTAACCATTTGTTTTGTCTATTGTTCAAGTCCTCCTGCTTGAAGATGTACTTCAAGCTCTTATGATTTGTGAAGAGCTAGAAAGACACTTCATATAGGTAATGTCTCCATATGCGTAAAGCAAACATGATTGTTGTAAGTTCCAAGTCATGTGTCAGATAGTTCTACTCATAAACTTTCAGCTATTGGAATGTGTTTGCCAATCACTCTACCCCTCTTCATCAAAACACAACCAAGTCCAATGCTTGATGCATCATTGTACACCACAAAGTAGTCATGGCTGTCAGCTAGAGTCAACATTGGGGAGGTAGTGAGTCTTGGCTGGATCAATCGTAATTCTAGCTGCTAATACAACTTGTCCCAAAAATACTACCTTGGATAGCCAAAGTTCACACTTGGAGAGCTTTGTATACAGGCAGCACTCTGTAGAGTCTGCAAAGTAATCTTCAAGTGTGTCTCATGCTCCTCTCTGCACCTTGAGTTCCACGAACACTATAACAAATTAGTCCAGATATGGCTAAAACTCCCAATTCATGAGATCTATGAATATTTCCTATGTGTTAGTCGGTCCAAAAGGCATGAATAAAAACTCGTAGCGTCACACAGAGTCCTAAAGGTTATCTTCAGTACATCCTCTTGAATCCTCAATTGATGGTAGTCATTTCGAAGATCAATCTTTGAGTACACTACAACTCCTCCAAGCTGGTCAAACAACTCATCTATCTGCGGGAGGGGATAACTCTAGCACTGACTGCTAGAGAGTGGCTACAACTATCGTGAGGAAGACCTCACATCCTCGGTCAATCAATCACTGGGCGCATTGGTACGAGATCAAACAACCACCTCTATCTCTGTCTCTCCACTGGAATGCAATCCGCACATTCCTCTTCATTCAGACCTAGAACTTCTTCTTCTTTCAATCTATGAGGCTCCCAGACAACCAAATCATAGCCTAAGTCTATAGGCACACCAACCTATTGACGAATGTCTTGGCTATGAATGTATAAGTGCTACCAGAATCAAACAATGTTATGACAAGTGCAGAATGGATAAATAAAGTACCTTAAATAATAGTGGCATCTTGAACTATCTCCTTTGTTGTGACAGCATACATCATGCCAACTTGCTCTAGCCTGCCACCCTGAATCTGCCCACCTGGTTGTTCTATGTCTCGTATCGGTGTCTGCCCAACATCCATAGTAGCTAGAGTAGTCTGCTTCTACTGACCCTATCGCTGACACCATTGCCTACCACTTTGGTGTTGCTGGCACTGCTATCCGCTCTACTGCTCTTGTAGTTGCTAGTCGCTTCTCCCATACTACCCCTAAGGTTGTGCAGGGTGCAGGGAGAAGTGGCTAGTGTGGTGATGCAGGCAATTCTCTTTGTTGTTGTTGCTGCAGCTGTTGAGACCTATACTACTCTTGCCGTTGTGGCTTGTACTAGTGGTACTATTGGGGTTATTGTTGGAACTGCTACTGCAACTGCTACTGCTACTCCTGTCATGGGTGTCTTGGGCACTCAGCAGCATGGTTCCCCAATTCACTACATGAAAAGCATGCGTCTGTAGCTCTATAGAACCTACCCTGGTAGTCTGATGGTGTGACTCATGAGCATGCTCGCACTCTAGGACCCTCATAATTGCCTCGGCTATGGTCAAATATTAAAATGTGGCAACAATGGCTTGAAGGATGATACATAGGCTAGATACAATTGGGCAGCCCACTCTCTCTCTCTCTAAAGCAAAGCTACCCAAGGCAAACCTCTCAAACATGGGGAACCTCGCCTGAGACTCCTAGAGACAAGAACTCCATCTTCTTCTTCACTCTGATGGGAGCAGAGAAGTACTTGGAGTAGATTACCTCTCAAAACTCATCCCATGCTATTAGTTTCAAAGTCATGGCCTCTAGGAACGTGGTATGGACAGACTCCCACTATAGTTTACTCATACTCTACATGGCCCCATTGGTCACGCGCACACAGAGGTCAAGCGGACAGCCAATGTGTGTGAGCACTTCACGTGCCATGTCAATCCACTCCAACGTCACCTCAGTATCCATATTCCCATAAAACAATCATCGACCTTTCTTTAGGAAATGGTCAACATCTCAGCACTCTCTTAGCTGGTGATGCTCAAGGCCAAACTCCATGAGCCCTCTCCTACCACAAACTTTCACAGTCTTGCCATCTCTGCCACATTGTCAGTTTGTCTGGGGAGCGAAACTCCCACAAGCATCCATGGTGTTGGAATGTCATGTAACCCTACTGCAGGTGGGGTTGTGGAAACATGTGAGATTTGTGCCTAGTTGTGGTGATGGTGGTAGTACACTCTCTGGCTTAGATGCCTCAACAGAAGTCTTCTCCTTTGCTGGCCTCTTCTCAAGTCTGGTCACTACCATGGCCATCTCCTAGACTGTGTCCATTAGCTGGATTATATCATCCTGGGAACTTAGTTGGTCTTCCCTAGATCTCAACTGCTCATTTTGCAAGGCCTGTGCTCCTCCTACAGCACCCTGATCAAATCAGCCTAGGGTCCACCGCCAACTCCGGTGTGGGCAATGGGGATCACCTGGCAAGTGTTTGTGCTGGTGAAGGTTTGTGCTGTAGTGGGGGTTTACCTTTGTGTGGATGGTTAGCCATCTGATATGATCAACTGCTACATAGAACTGACACTGATGGTCTTGGAAACTGATAGATTCACAAACTGATGGTCTCTGCAACACAAACGGATTAGCAAAAACACACATAGAACTGACACTGACGGTCTTGGAAACTGATAGATTCACAAACTGATGGTCTCTAAAACACAAACGGATTAGCAAAAACACACATAGTAGGATATAATATAGATTAGGCTGTGGATAGGCTCAGGGTGGGGGAGTCTTGACGAGAACATACCTCATACAAGGATAACCATACCACATCATAGCATATAGCATACAACATACATCACACTTGTACAACACAAAGGGTTAGCCATGTTGATAGTCCAAGAGGTCAGTTCACTAAGTTGTAATGCCCCCATTTCATCCTGAAGGATGGACCAAATGGTGATATTATAATTTGGAAAGCTGCTTGTTTGGCTATCGCATACAAGCTTTACAGAAACGGATCTCAACCCTCCAATAGGCTTATGTCGGACATCTTACTAGGTTTTCATAAAATATGTGCATAATCATACTACATGGGGACAATCTTAAACTTAGGGCTCCTGAAGGAGCACTCTGAGACACAAGGGAGGAAGCACCTCCCCTACAACTAATAGGATGGCTTTAGAATGCGACGATCGCTGCGAGCTACTTGAAGGCAACACTCCCAATAAAGCTAAGTGGATGAGTTTCAATGATCAGATCAAGTAACTTAATTACTTAATGTGGATGGGTGAGATAATATAAACACAAGGTCATGGCTACCAGCTTAACATACCTTCAAGAAAGCTAAACGCTAAGGCATCATCGAATGCTAGGGCATCATACCCCAACACCCAGTCTTAACATGTGTTCTTCATGCGATACGACCCGTATGCTCCTCCTATTCTTGTTTCTCTACACACACACACACACACACACACAACTGCAACCAAATATATTTTGTGCACTTAGATTTACTCCTCGTCATGTTCTAGGACTTTGGGGCATATACACCCTATAGACAATAGTTTGCCTTTGCCCCAAATTTATCGATTCCACAAGGTAAAGAAATAAATTAATAAATTAAACATACATACTCAAACATCATACCATAAACCCAATCCAACATACATAGTTCATGATCAAGTTAGGGTTCATGCCCACAAATACAAGCATCCAACAAAATGAAGTTTAATACATAAACACAATAACCCCTGCCATCATCATTGTGCCTTAAATCTGTGCCCTTAGGCCAGCCAATGCCACAAGTCCTCACTTCATACACATCGGGGTAAAAGTCAATTTTGATGGCTGATTTGAAATAATTACCAGTAAAATGAGTACTAGCAAAATGGGTATTCCATTATCTACAAAATTTAGAAAACTTTAGAAAGCCTCATAGTGTTGTAAGCATAGATTACTTATTTAAAAAAAGTCGGCGCTACAAGCACGACAAAATATCATATTCATACAAGAGGCTTATGCCATCACATCCTCTATATTACACCCACCACAAAACTTAGGTGGTAAAAGAGTAGTTAATTTAGTGCCACAACATTTGTAAATACACTACATTACAAAGTACCCTCAAGTGTTGCTCTACCTCAGGGTTCAAAAGAGCACTAGTGCAATTTATATCTTGCAAAGGAATAATTAAGTTAGTGTCATAATTTTTTGGAAATATACTAAATTATAAACTACCCTCATACACTGTACTACCTCAGGGTTACCGTAAACCCTAGTATACTTTAATATATCAGGCTTGGGTAAGGAGTTGTATAATAAATTTCTCGATTCTATCTTTCAAAAGCAATCAAAGGATCTCAGCCTTGAGGTTTTATTAAACATACACAAAACATTGCCAAATAGCCCGTCATCGAAAGGAATCGATCAAATGCCGCTGATGTTGTCCTATGTCTAAAACATGATTAAACTTGACACTCAAGGAGCCAAGAAAATATGAAGTAAAGGAAAGTCATATAGACTTGGATAAGTGAAGCTTTGCTTCCTAGATAGACGAGCTCAACCTACGTAACCTAACATAGAGATGGAACCCGAATTAGAGTCAGACCACATCGACATGCATATCGAGGCAAAGCCTCAACACATACACAACACATAATACAATTAATTACTTGCTTAATCGAGTGCTAAACCTCATTGGTTAGTTAATTAGGGTTTAGGTTTACATGTACACTTATTTGGAAAAGCCCAAACTTAGGGTTTAATTGAATAGACTTAACCGAACAATATTTCAAACTGGCCAAACAATGTTCAAATGGGTTGAAATTTGGACTAGTCGGCCCTAACACTCTAGGAGTTGGGTGAAAAATTTACAAAGTCTTGGTCCATAGGCCAACAAGATAAAAGAGCGCATTAAGGTCGGGCTAAGGTGCTGGGAATAGTGTTCCTAGGTTGCATACCAATTTTGCTAAGTATTGTTCATGTGTTTGGAGACTCCAAATGGACCTAGGTTAATGGGAATAGTTGTCCAACACCGTGGGATTGAGTCCAATAATATTTCAGGTCTAAACATCAAGGATTTAGACGTGAGTGAACTCAGAAATGGGAGGTATTGGCTAGGCTATTTCTGGAGTTGTGTGTACCTATTGGAATTGGAAAAATCCTAACACAAAATCTACTATGTCAAAGGCTTCCACATTTTACTATGGTGTTACAGGGATACAACCTAGGGTGGGGGAGAATTTTCATACAATTTTATCACCATTTGACTAGGGTATTGGATGTTAAATCCGGAGTTAGAGAACTAGAGTTTCACAATGCTTTCCTTCATACTCTATAATCCACCTAAATAATTTTTAATTATTTCCAAAACTCAAAGGTTTTTCCAGTAAACAGTTAGTAAGCCAATCAATAATTTTTGCAAATTTTATTGACCAATTTAAACACTAAGCACAAACTTAGAGCATGACAAATCACACATACATCATGACAAACACACCAAACAATAAAGGTTTTGTCCATGTTCTTTAAGTGGTTATTTTAGTGTGGTAAATTTACAAGAGTATGCCAACACATAGATCTACAAGAATGCAAAATAAGGACATCATGAACAACCTACCTCAGGGTGTAAAAATTAGGGAAAGACGTGGTCAGGTCACTAGGACCAAGAAAGCCACTACCTTTTGCCAAGTTTGTCACCCGTATATGCTGAGACATACTATATCAGACAAAGTGGTGTACATGAAGGATGTATCTCTATCTCTTGTCAATGCAACAGGACAAATAGAATGCATAAAGACCATATACACAACAAGATATGCATTTTATACAAAAATAGTGAAAGCCAATGACAACATATCATTAAAAAATACATAACTATTTTTACACACAATTTTCAAAGCCTACTAAATCCTAACATATAGATCTACATGGGAAAAATGATTGAAAAATATAAACTTGCACACAAACAGAAGTACAGCAACACAAGAGGTGAAAAAGAGAGACCTTTTCCTGAAGGAGGCTAAGGGGAGGTATCTTCTGGCTTCCTATCCCAATATGTACATCCTTGGGTGGCAAGGCTTGGCTTGAAGGGGCCTATAAAAGGTTGTGAAGGCCTAGAGAATGAATGGAGAAGCCAAGAGAAAGGGGGAGAGTCAAAGCAAAGAGAAGGAAAAGTTGGAAAATAGAGGGGAAGAGGGAAATTTACAGAAAAGTGAAACAGCCATAGCGCAAGGCACTCTCCCAACGCCATTGCACTAGCCCCCTCCAAGCCAATCCACAGAAAATTAGAAAACTTGGCACGTGTGTAAGAGTGGGAGGAGTCGAACCACATGCGAGCTCAGACCTGGGCGCAAGGGCACCAGCACAACGACTTTCCACAGAGGAAAAAATAGGGAAAATTTAAATTTAGGTCCAAGGGTGTTGTACCAATGCCTTTGGAGCCTAATCTAAAGACTCTGGCACTTTGGGTTTCCGCCCTAAGGTGATCAGGGCACCTTCAGAAACTGCACTGCAAGTCTCACAGGGGCTAGGATCGACTAAAAAGGGGTCCCGAACATGCAACAAACAAACTAAACACGCGAAGGACTTGATTCTAATATATAAGTAGACTTGACTCGGCTGAACTAAAAAGTAAAAGATTGGGCACGTAGAGTTCAACAGGAGTACCAAAGCCAAAGTGGGCTATGGCCAGGTAAACACATATTATACCATACTCAAACCATAGAAGAAGGGCAAGAGTCAATTAACCCGACTCAGGTAACGCTCAAACCGACTTGAAATCCCCCATGTAAATGACCCGGGTTTTACATTTGTCATGCGTGCACTAACTATTTGATAATATTATCTATTATTTTCTATCCTTTAAAATAAATTACAAGGCTTTTAATAGGACATCGTCACGTGTCAACTAATTATTTTACCATATTACTCTTTATTTTTTATTTACAAAATATTAATTTTCTTATTGAAGCCTTCATAATTAAGATCTCACGTTTCCTCTAAATATTTTACAATATTACCTTTTATTTTTTATTTATAGAAATATTAATTTCTATTGAAGTATTTTTAATTAGGATTTAGCACATGTATTTTATAATGTTATTCTTTAATTTCAATTTATAAAAATAAACTATATTACGATTTTACCCTATTATTATATCATTTAGAAATAGAAAATCTAAATCATTTGAAACTAGACATTATTAATTTTAAGTTAAAAAATTCTGAAGGAGATTTATAAAATTAATAAAATGATGAATATCAACTAATAATAAATAATATTGTGTTAAGATTCTTAAATATTTATATAACATATAACACTATAATGAATAAATATTTACTATAATGCAAATCAAATATTAGAAATAAATTTTATAGGAAAACATTTGCTTAAAGTTTATTAGATTTTAACTGAATGTAAATTTATGCTAAATCTAAATCACTTGAAAATAATTAAATACACGAATATTAAATAGATAAACATCATATCATATTGTGCATAGCGACTAGTTTCTAGTTAAAACTTCCCCCCCCTACACTACAGTGCAATGGAAATCAGTCACAGGAGGACATGAAGGACAATACGGATCGCACATTTCTAATCCACTAATGATAGGATGCACCAAAACCATTCCAAGAGACGGCACATTTAGATACAATCTTTTCTTTTTTTTAAAAAAAAAGGCTTTCCTTTTCTTACTCAACACTGCCTTGATACAAAATAATACGTGAGATGAACGAGAATATGATCCTAACTTAACAAGATTAAGCTACAAGAAAATTGTTTAAAATTTGTCTATGAGAAAAAAAAAACATACACACACACACACACTACTACTATACTTCCTTTAGGCATTGTCTATAGGAGCTCCAACATTTAAATGGAAAATATTCAATCTACCTTCAAAAGAAAGGTCTAATTTTGAGACTTATTTTCGTTCAAAGCAATAAAGATTGGGACTTGAAAAGGCTTAATTACATATGCCTTCCTTCCCAATGCTTTTCCGTTGATGTGGGTTATTATACGTGAAGAATAATTAAGTCCCACATACAATAACGTTATGCTGAGGTATAAGCACAGGTTGATCGTAAGTTATAAGATCTATTAATATGCTATTCATCACTACTTCTTAATTCAAAAATTGATTATGAAAATCAAGTTGTGAAAAAAGTGGAGCACATTTCTCAACGTTGCAAAAGAATATTATTTATAAGTCCTCAGCAAATGAGTAGAGAAAAAAGTATTGCCAAACATTTATAATGCTCAACAAACGTGTCAACCTACTATTATTTCAACCTAGTCACGGCCCACAATGCGCGGGATTTTCTTATATTTTATAATTTAAAAATAAAATTAAAATATTCACATTATTAAAATTGTAAATATAAATAAAAATAACTTAAATATAAAATGATAATTAAATTCTTTTTTAGTGATCCTTATTGGTCTTATGCTTAAATATATTGTTTCTTTCCTTTTGTGATATAATTATATCAAATAAACTATATAATATTTTTTTCCTCAGATGAAATATTATATTAAAATAATGATATAGAATATAACATCTGATATTATTAGATATAAAATTTAATAGAAAACATCATCAATTAATCATATTGGCTAATTAATAGCTACAAAATATGATTTATAGATTTAAATGAAATTAATAATAATATTATAAATGTATCCATTTTTTAAAAAAATAAAAGGTATAAATAATTTTATCTTTAGAATACAGTTTAAGTTATTGTTCTTTTCTCCCCCCCCCCTCATTTATACTAAAATAAATAAAATACTAAAATCAAATAACAATTTTTCGTTTTGATTAATTTTATTTTCACAATTAACATTTTTGCAAAATGTAAGACCGGAATTTGGAAGACGTATTATTCTAAGTTAGTACATATTGATAGGTAAGTGGAACAATGAGGTAAAAGATGTGATTATCGATAGGGGTGCTAAACGAGTGAGCGAGCCTAGCTTGACTTGTGTTCGAGCTCGGCTCGAATAGTTCAAAGTTCGTTCGAACTCAACTTGAGATCGAACGAGTTTTGAACATACATGCTCGAACTCGACTCGAATATTTTTTACGTGTTCAAGCTCGATTCGAGCTCGAATACACTTAAATTGCGAGGTCGAACCTATCTCGTTCGTGAGCTCGTTCGTGAACTTGAAACCGACTTGTTTAACTCAATTAAAAAAAATGAAGTTAGCGTGATTTGAACCCATAACCTTGAGATCAATGACTTGATTACCTATTATCTCAACTATCTCATATTGTTTTTATTATATTATATATAAATAAATATAATTAGTTACAATTAAACTTATTAGTATATATATATATAATATAAAAACTATATTATTATATTAATTTATCGAGCGAGTCGGGTTACGAGCCGAGTTCGAGTCGAATTCTAGTTATAACCGAGTCGAGTTGAGTCGAACATGGCCTTGCTCAAGCTCGGCTCATAGGATTCGAGTTCGAGTCGAGTTCGAATCGAGCATTTAAATATTGAGTTTTAAGTCGAGTTAAACCGAGCTAAATGCGAAATAGTCACCAGCTGACTCGCTCAATTAACACCCTAATTATCGATGATCATACTTGCAGAGCGTAGAGAACACACCTAAATCTAACGATTGCAATGATTTGGCCAATGACATTAGCATACGAAACCACTCTAGGTTGTGAGGAATAATGATCGCACAGACCAAATTTATGGCCAGGTAATGATTCTTTACAAACAACTTCCAACAATATGTGTACAAATTCTTCAAGAGTGCACCTTGACGTGTCCAATGATTAGATCGCAAGGGATTCCACCGACAATGATGGTACATATGTGTCAGCAATAAATAAGCACCAAATAAACATATAGTAAAAAGTTAAAAAGACTTAATAATGCAACCATCAATGAACCAAGAACCATGTAGAGCTGCAGAATTCCAAACTAATTGAAATACATCTAGAGAGTACCAAAAGGAAACCTCAAATACCGGAATGTTAAATAAAAATAATAATTTAAAAATAATTCATTTCTTTCTTAAATTTTGTGCTTTTTTTGGGGGCGACAAACTATTATAAAGGAAACTGTGTTTTTTATGAAATTGGCCCGCCACCAGAAAGCTTCTTCATAATTTTGTGAGCACATTATTATAGTTAATGTACCTTCAAGGTTAGTAAAAGTTGGAAAATAGAATCATGATGAGCAATAGATATATAATATGCCAAAGACACCAGGAACATAGTTTCCCAAGTTGAGGCATTAATATTAGTAGTTCATATTCTAAATCTTATGCTCTACTCTATGATTTAGATATCAGTTTTCACGTATATATATATATATATATACATATATATATATATATATATATATATATATTCCAAACAGTTAAATACTGTTTAAAAATACCATTCACTCTTTTAGTTAAATATTCCCATTCTACAAATTCTAACAGAGTTAAAAGAAAAAACAAATCAAAGGGACAGGTTTTTGAGAATTTACTAAATATTAAATCTGATAAGGCCTTTAAGAATAAATAACAGCACCCGAAAATTTATGAACTAATTAATGGCAAAACAAAAACAGAATAGCTGACCAAGAAAGAAAAATGCCTAAATACAAATAAACACAGACCTTCATTGCAAGAAAGAAAATTAGGAAGGAATCCGGCGTCTGCCTGAGGAGGAAAAATGAAGATGACGCCCTCCCCTTCTCTTTTTATAATAAAATAAAATTACGGCTAGGCTACGTGGAAGCACCAATTCACCATAATTCATTTAATTGGGTAATTGGGTAATCAGCATGGTTCACTTAACTATTTAAATGGTTAAATAGTATGATTCACTTAACCGGTTAAATAGGTAAATGGTATGGTTCACTTAACTAGTTAAATGGGTAAACGGTGTAGTCGACTCAACCGATTCAATTAGAATTAACCGGTTAAAAATTATTTTTCACTTAACCGGGTAATTCATACTTAACCAGATAGCGACATTTTATTTAAATGGAAAAATTAAAATTTTCCACATTCGATCCCATCGCGAAAAACGTTATTATATATATATATATATATATATATATATATATATATTTCCGGTCTTTACATTTTCCCCAACTTAGAATTATTTCATCCCCGAAATATCATAGCATTAATAGGACATCCAATATTCAATGTATCTCCGGTATCGATTCACGTTACAACAATTACAAGGATTTTTATGGTACAAATAGGCTAGGGTATTTCCTGGCCATTTCCTGTTCAGTCTCCCATGTAGCTTCTTCTGATCCCTGATTTCTCCATAATACCTTTACCAAAGGGATCTCCTCGTTATGGAGTGTCTTTGTTTCCCTTGCCAAGATGTGAATTAGTTTTTCCTCGTAAGTTAAATCCAATTTCAGCCCTAAGTCTACAAAATTTGTGATAATATGATTCTCATCTCGTACATATTTCTTTAGCATTGACATATGAAAGACATTGTGTACACCATCAAGGCTTGGTGGTAATGTTAATCTATATACACAACTTCCGATTCGATCCAGAATTAGAAATGGTCCTATGAATCTTGGCTTCAACTTCCCTAATGTTCTAAATCTGATCACTCCCTTTTTAGGTGAGGTCTTAAGGTAGACGAACTCCCCAACTTGGAATTCTAACTCCTTCCTTCGAGTGTCAGCATAACTTTTCTGCCGATCCTATGCTGCCTTAATGTAAAACCCGGGCTGTCGGCCCGAGGGTTTTTACGGTCGGTTCGGTTATTACCTGAATCGAGTTAATAAGGTCCGGCCCTTCTTGCCATGGTTTATATATGATATGTTGTAAGTTGCCCGGCCTTAGCCTCCTCCAACGTTCGGAATGCCTATTTGGATGCGGCACGCCCGACATTTTTATTTTGGTCCAATTTAATCATGTATAGTAAGATGTTA
>JAVDBV010050230.1:0-22401 GCA_032619315.1 Piper longum
TATATGTATATATTATTTTATGAGAACCACTAAAAAAATCATATGAAATATATAGATTATGTAAGCTACATGAGGCATAGCCCATAGTAATTTTTCCTATATATATACACACAGAATAATTATGAGTTTTAAAAATCCTTCTACATGCATGCATGGATGGACGAAGATCAAAATTACGAGTACCAAACTACTGAGTTAGCTAAAGCAAGAGACTATAAATGTGTGTTGACCAATTTCAAACACTGCCAGATAATGAGATGTAGAATACACACTTGCCAACATACAAATGTACGCTTCAACCAATTACATCTTTTTAGAAAGTAATGAAAGCCTAAAATTAATCGCATATTATAAGTTATAAAAAATTTGGGATCGACGGTGGAGAATAATATATACATACCCCAATGATCTAAAAGGTTAAAGCTTTCAGTGTTGGCCTAGTGATTTGATATTTCAGTCAGAAGCAGGACTACATTACTTTCACGGTTAAAGTTTTCTCTCCGAAAAATTTGTAGCTACCACTTCCCTCCTGGCCCCCAATCATAAACATTGTCATAATTTTTTCATAAAAACTTTGAAATTGACTATATTTCATTTTATAATTTTTCAAGCAAACTTTATAATGACCCCAAATGTAAGATCACTTAAATAATTAGTTAATTTTACATTCAATACTTTCTAGAGCAACCTCGAATAGATTAGTGAAGATTGCTCATAGTCTTTAATTTTAATTAACCAATTTAGAAAAAATAGTTAAGCCCATTAATTTAAATAATTTGGTGGGGTTGAAATAGATGGTATGATCAGAGCTTACTTAGGACCATATTTGAATGATCTACTAGACTAGAATGGGTGTAGGCTAGATTCATGGGTTGTAAAAAAGATTCTAATGACAAAATTCTTTTAAAGTAAGTGGAATATAATCTTTCAAATAAGCAGTCTCACATCTAATACTTAAGAGGGCAAGATTCAACATACTATTAGGGATATACTTATTATTTTTATTTTTGGCTAACCAATTTTGAAGAAAGGAGTAGCTAAGCCCATCATTTTCGCCTAAGCTAGGTCATTACACCATCTTAATAAATTTTGCCGGTAACTCCATTTGATTCCTCAAAGTAATAGTAAATAAAATATATTATTTTTCTTTAATTTTAACAAGATTAATCTTTTGAAGTAGTATAAATAATATATTAATTTGTCAACTTCATGAAGAACAATATATAGTAATTTCAAATAACTAATTTTATTTGCTAGATCAAAAATTAATATTAATAAATATAGTTAGTTAGCTTGAAGTCGATTTGACTTCATATATTGTTGAGTAAATCCAAGCCCGAGTCCAAAATTCTTGAATTTTTAAAATACTTTGATAAAAAATATAAATAATAAGTACAATTGAGAATCAACAAGTAATGAAGCAACATTAAGGATGAGTAAATATTATCATATATAAAATATTCTTGAACAAAAAATTATTGCATGTATGTATAACTTGGCAATCATCTTTTCAAGTTGTCCTCATCTCCTCATGTGCATTGTTTCATTCATTATTTTATAATTCCTATTAAGAATTATACTCATTGTTTTTTTTTATAACTTCTCTTCATAAAAATTTTGAACTCTTCTCCATTATTTTTAGAAAATTCTTCTCTTAAAATCATCTACATTTAAAAAACATTAAAGTTCATAAAATCATCTACAAAAGCAATGACTGCAAGTCAATTTACCACAAAATAATTTAACTTTCCTACGTATCTTAAGAATGCTTGTGGAGAAAAATTTTGCCTAATATCACTACACTTCACTATCCTATTGATACTACGGAGAAAAAAATCTAATATTATTTTTATAGTTGCAAATGAGCATACGTTAATTTTCTTATTTTCCCCACACCGAAAATGGTGGATAAACTTTTGGTCACCTTACTTTTTGCCACACACTATTCATCACCCTACTTTTCTTTACAGTATTATAGTGTATTTAAATTTTATTGAATTGTGAAGAAAAATTAATTTTTTTATAGTGATTTCATATTGGTGTTTACTTGTTGACTATATTAACGGATTAGTTGAAACTAGACTAAATGCAAATGTTAGAGAAAGAATTTAATTTTTGAGACACTCATTGAATTCAGAGATAGACTACAATAATTTGATTATTTTTTTTATTAGTTTTGATTGGTTGATTGTGTCTTACTTTCAATCCAAGCGCGACTTTTGACTCTCTTCTAAACATTAAGAAAAAATTATTTTACTTTAGATTTGACTCTTAAGTCGATTTCACTCTATAATCAATGAAATAGAATCTCGATTTGATCTTCTACCATTACATGATTACTTTTATTTTAACCCATTATATGATTACTTTCAACAATGGCATAGCCCTGTGGAGTAATCATGAGTTTATCCAAAATAGGATCTACGAATTATATCAATATAGTTAACATTCTAATTATAAGATCATGTGATAATCCTTACAAAACAAGATAGCATGAATGAGGAAGATAAATCAAAGCATGTTAAAAAGTGGAATGCTTCAAGTGCAAGCGCAAGAATGTCGGCATTTTCCATCGAGTGGTTGGTTTCACAGCAAGGCATTCCCAAGCCACCTTTTAGCAACGAAAATGTCATTCTCTAGTCTAGTCTTGGTACCACCATTAAAAGCTTCACAACACCGCTAGCACTATTTTCATTAATCTTATCATAGCAATTCTATATATTCTTGCATATATGCTCAAGGTCGGCTACATGAATCCTGACCCAGATAGGCAAGGATAGTTTGATTGTTATGTGAAATCTACTCACTCTTGTTGGATATGATTTTATGTGAAACCATTTTTTTTACCTTTTGAGGCAACTTTTTAGTATCACACAACCCGATTAGTAGGGTAAGTACCGTACGCTTCCTGTAACACCTAGAGAGGAAGAAGGGTCGAGAGCACGTGCAATGGTCTCACAAAGAGAGGGTATCCCATATCCCACACCGACAGGGTAAGCCCGCCAAGTACTGTATATTTACGGTTTAGCTAATTTGTAACAAAAAAATAAAAATACTTTGTAATGGGGAGACGTAACCTAAAATAGGCCATAAAGGGAAACCCCAATGCAGATTGATGGAGTGGGCACATTGTTTAACCTTATTTAGTTGTTACATTCTTCGTTCTTATCGTTTCCTTGTCGCAAAATAAGAACATAACTAATGAACTAAGTATGATCCCAATTTTATGTTAAAAATCAAGCTTCATACTAGTAAAACCAAGAAGCTTCGTACTAGTAAAACCAAGATTGTTTATCGTTGTATATACCACAAACTTGGGATAGATAATTGACATATATCATTCTATTCATGCTTTCTGAAGAGAGTGTGTGCATTGCCCTTAAATCTCAGAATCTTTGGGAGTATTGTGACCCTGTAATGTTCAGAATCTGCCAATAATAAGTTGTGCAGGCAATTTATTGTTGAGATCAGACCCTGCCAATAATAGCCCATTCTCATCATGTGATAAGGAAAGCCACTTGCTAGTTTTTGCCCCCAGTCTGTACAAATTTTAAGACAGTACTATGCTGTCTAGACCAACACATTGCAACTCTTCTGTCCCGCAAATCAATAAGGATCATGTGGAGGGTTCCATGGCCCAACTTCTGGGTCCATTCAAACAGCATTGCTATAGTGCTTTCTGCCTTTAGAGCATGGGCTTGTTGCACACATAAGCCTGTGTGCGCTCTGGTCTGATGAGCAATTGATGAAAACTTTGAACAAGAATGCAAAGTACTGAGTAGTAAGGGCCAATATGAAATTATTCCCTAGTCGCAATTTCCCAAGTTGTCTCCCTCATGTGGACCAGGAATTAGGTGGGACTCCCAGCATGGCCATCCCACTGATTAACAACAATTCTCTTCATTTCCCCCTTTTTACTCCTTCACACTCGTGTCTCTGCAAAAACTCCACTTGCCTGTCAGGTACACCCTAGTGGAAAGTTCAGAACTCAAGTTGTCAACGTTAGCAGCAATCCTCAACCCTTTCTCAGAGAAGTGAATTAGAATCTTTCATGCAAGGGTGGCTTTTTTTTTTATCCAAGAGCTAAAAGGCCCCATATGACCATAGGCCAACAATGAGATGAAGAACAATTTCCATGAACAGCTAAGGTGGGGAACTGTGGTTTTGAAAAGCCAGTCAATGGCAGGTGAGCTTTCAGCATAGCAATTTAATGGAACTTTGAATCTTCTGGGCCTTTCGTGTTGATAACTTGATAGCTTCACCACATATATAGCCCATCGTTCAATAGATACCTACAAGGCAAGCATGCTTCAAATGGGATTGAACAAATTTGAACGTATCAGGAAGTGATTAATGCAGTTCTAGCATTTGGGTCTCAAGGGTCTTGTATTAGTATTATTAGTTCATAGTTGATAGTTAATGGGAGCATCAAGAGTTTACTCCATTGGAGCTCCAATGGTGCAGAGGTCAGAACCAGTATTATGTCATGAAGTGTGCAGTGGCAGAGGAACTTCTCCATCCCAGGGGGCTTCCATTGCAGGCTTTTGTACAACACTGTGTGATGGACACCCACTCGGCTCCTAGAAGGGGGACAATACATGCTTCTCAAGAGTTGGGCCTTGGATGTCATAGATATTTCTTTCTTACATGATTATTGCCTTTTAGCTTAGCGTTGACAAATGAAAAGAAGCTGGGATAAGTTAATGCACTTTGAGTTGCCGGGGAGTACATTATAGGGAAGGTTTACAATAAAAAAGGACGTTTGCAGTTTGTATGTGTATATTATTGTGGTAAAATAATTTATATGAAGATGCCCAAAGAGAAAGGTGGAAGACTAGATGAGGTGAAAAAGGAAAAGGAAAAATAAGAAATATTTTATGTGGGCTTTAGGTATGCTATTTGTTCAAGATTCCCAAGAAACATCCAAAGATGTAGCACTCAAAAGTCTCCCATGCCATTGTTCAGCTGGCTGCCTCTCTTATTCCTGGATAAAGAGTGGAAATCTAGCAGAATAAAATAAACAAATTTCAATCACGACAAAGATGCATAAACTGTTAAATGTAGAGATAACCTGGAAAGGGATTCAGAGGGGAATGTTAAAATTTACAATAGCTCAAACTTATTGAGCATTCATCTCAAATCACAATTTGAGCTTGCAGCGAGCCCACATCAAGCAAGCTAGAGCCGACAGGCTTTCCATTAACGCTATTAAGTAAATGCTTGGCTTAGTTTCTCACGAACCCCCTATTTGAACAGTATCTCAATTCAGACGAGCACAAGCCAAAGCATTGTTTTTCCAAAGTTCTTATTTCAGTATTCTCAATTTAATTTAAACCCTTCTTGAACCAAGCAAACACGACCTCAAAGTGTGTTCAATATGGCTTGACATAAAACTTCACCCTATATGAATATATTTTTGAAAAACATTACCCACAATTTCATTCATAAAAATACTATAAGTTGGAAATTCTGGTAGGAAAACAGCACTTACATTGTTAAATTGTGTAATTTGCCATTAATTTTGCCCAAATTGAGGTCACTTGTGTCAGATCTTGAGTAAAGCACACTGTGAATCAACTGAGAGTCAAGTTTGAGTTGAACCTGAACAGCTCATGTTAAAACATGACAAAATCGGTGAAGTATAATTTAGCGGAACGGCTGATCCTTCAACTTACATATTACCATCAAAATCAAATTTGTTGAGCACTGTAGCCTGTTGGAATATGGCCAAAATTGCAGTTCTATTTATCTACAATGAAGCAATTCAGAAAAGTAAAACAGTTAGAATTCACAAGTGCAATGCCATACAGCAACAGACAGACTTTACTTCCATAACTACAATTCATAATCTGCTTAAATTTTTAACCACTACAGAGTACTGTAGAACGAACTATTTTGTTACAGAAGGCAAATGGAATATACAATAGTTTGATTCCAACTCTTAAAGAACATTCAATGTTTGCAATATTAAAACTTACCGGTGCAATGTAATCTCTAATTATTTTTCCAGCATAAGATGATCAACTGGCAAGCCTGCAAAATTAAAGCAGCATAAAAAAAGTTTAATGTTTCCTCGGAGAAAATTAGGGAAATTCACATTTCTCTCAAAGCAATTCATCATACACTTGTGTTTTTCCTGCGTGTCTGCCCACAAAGTGCAACAAACAACACTTAACCCTCCACAAAGTGCAACTCCTGAGAAAAACAAGCATTAGCCTCTTCTTAATACTTAATGGAACAGTTACAGAAGATGAGAAACCAGACACAACTCAATGTAACAAATAGCTCCAAAATTTTATAGATCTCCGTAATCAAACTGTATCATTACCTTATATGTCAGTTAAAAAAAATTCACCAATAGGCTTGTCCACAGCACACGATATTAACTAAGCTAACCACCTGGGAAATTGGATGATGCACTGTAAAGCTTAATACTCCCAAAGCTCTTCCATCATAAAAATTTTACGGCAAACTCTGAAGAAATATGAATGGTAAACATGAGAAATTCACAGATTAAGAGGGCATTCTGTATTCAGCAGCCGTAGAAGCATTTAGCTACTAATTGTTTGTTATAAGTAGTCAATATTCTTAAGGTTGAGTGTGGGAACATGTTGATAATCTCCTGTTTTCATTAAATAGCTTAATTATAAGTGCATTTAAATACTTAATGGCAAGTTAAACAACATTGATTAATTCAGGATACATTTTCTATCCAAACTGGTGAGACAGACACATTAATAATCCAAAATTAACCATTTCAAACTGATGCCAGGAGCCAGGTAAACCAAGAGGGAAGCCATCCAAATAAGGAATCCATTCTGACATACTGTCCGCATTGACCACTTTCAAGTGCAAAGATATAAGGACTTCTACTGTAGAACAGGCCCAGATATTACAGTGACCAAGGGATTCAATCTTACTCCTAGCATCAGAAGCTTACAGACATAAAACCACACATGAAAGAATCTTCAAGGAAGAAAGGAAAGCCAGTTGCTCCTAGTAAGCCATCAGTATTATAAAATATAAATAAAAAAAAAAAAGAAGTAAAGCTACACCTGTTTAAGTTGGGCGTAAATTTAATTAAACATGTTTCTGGACACATTCTGCTAAGGTGGATACTAGGACATCAACAAGACACAAAAGGGGTCAGGATCAAGACAAAAATAACCGTTTCAAATTGGCCACAACTCTGATTATACACATCACAATCAGGACCAGACGCAAGTATACATGAAGAAATTACAGGCAGAAGACGTTTAAGTAATCAAGATATGTCTGTCACTTAGTCCAACAACAAGTAAATGTTGAAAATGATAGCAAACAGATAGACAGGTCATATCCAAATTATAAATTCACTGCTGAATTAGATTTCTCAAGAACAAGTTTACAATCTTCGGATAAAAATATCTTCTCAAAATTTCATTCCTGATCTAAATTCCAAAAAAAAAAGCCCCTCATACTATGCTTTCAATTATAAAACATATACGAAAAAAAAACAATTTAAACATCTTTAACTGGTGACTCTTAGCTTAATACATCAACATTTCTTCCCTAGAAAGACAATCTAAAACTTATGTCACCAACGCTGGTGATTATTTGCTTTAGGAAATATCTTACCATTTACAACTATCTTCTATCATTATATAAGGTCAGTTCTAAATTCAGAAAACAAGCTAAAGTAACATGTGGTAGCAAGTAAAGAGATCAAAGAATAAGAAGCCAGGTTTCTGATCAACCGAGGAAAAAGTTATACAAAAAAGAAGAGTAGCATGGCAGGGACAAGGAAAAAACACCTGTGCTTGAAGTGAGAGACTTGTTTTGCAACAAAATCTCACCTCTTTAAGGAGGAACCTTGCCAGTGGGCACTCATGGAAGCGTGATTTACAAATCTGAAGAAACTAAACTGTGGTCATTCCCACCATATATAGCCAACCAAATGACATAAAACTCTGCTTATCAGCACAGTCAACATATTGGCAAATTTAATTCATCAAGAATGTATGTAATTATACGCAACAAAATATTGCAAGCACCTTCTTCTAACTTTATTTGCATGCAAGAGGAAAGAGCCATCTCTTCGCACCATGCAAATTATTAGAATCTTCATTTTCCACACCCTCTTAAGTTTTCCGCGCAAGAGAACTACATATCCTGGCTCCATTAAGTAAGCAATTCTCTGATCAACCTACTTCAAAATAGGAACAAAATGTATATTAATTGATTGAAATTATTACAAACTACCAACGATTCAATAGATTCATTTTTGGCATGTGTTGCCTCAAGGCTGAAAGTTAATACCGTGCAAGCATCTCTATTACATTCTCACATAACGCAAGAGTCATATCTATATCACGTTCATGGTGAACTTTGCTATCAACAACAACCCCACCCCCATTTCTTCTCAACCGATTGCTTCCATAATTTTCATTTTTTGTATTACCTCAAGTCTGTAAGTTAATACCACGTAGGCATCTTTTGCTACAACGTCACATAAAGCAAGAGTCATATCCACATATCCTTCATGGCAAGCTACATCTATAAAGGCACTGTATATTTCTCTATCAACAACACCACCACCATCTCTTCTCAACTGATCAAATATGTTTCTTGCTTCAAGAATTTTCCTTTTTTGTATTACCTCAAGTCTGTAAGTTAATAACATGTAGGCATCTTTCTGCTACATCCTCACATAAAGCAAGAGTCATATCCAGATCTCCATCTCCTTCATTGTAGGATACATCGATAAAGGTATTGTATATTTCTCTATCAACAACAACACCATCTCCTCTCAACTGATAAAAAATGCTCCTTGCTTCAAGAACTTTCTTTTTTTTCAAAAGAACCTTGATAAGAAGAGTATTACAAGAATTTTCATTCAGGTGAAACTTTTCAATCATTTCATTGTATAGATAGAAACCTTCGTTCATATTTCTAGCTTTACAATGCCCCATTACTATTGTAATGTAGGTTCTCCATAAGAAAGCATTGATCTGTGAAGCTCGTTTGCAGCTTTCATATTGTTTTGTACGCAATGCAGCCTTAGTCGGGAGTTATACGTTGTTGCATTTGGCATTATACCCTTATACAGCATCCAACCAAGTAGCTTCAAACCATCTTCTAACATTCCTAATCTACAAAGCTGGTTCATCCAAATATTAAATGTTACAAAAGTTGGCAGGAGACCTTTATTTTGTTAGGTACCCCTAGGCTCTGAAACTATTGTTGGGCCCTTTGCGCCTTCTACGACCGATGTGGAATAAATCCAACAACTCCCCTTCACACATCGGGCGTCTCCAAAATAATCATCATTTGACAATCTCCACTTTTCATCAGACGACACCAACAATTCCAGTGATCATCGTCTAGCAATCTCACTTTTCATCAGACGACACCCACATGGCAAACTCCCCTTAAATCATCAGGTAGAACCAATAAAGGAAACTCCGACAATCAGTGTACGCAAACACCAAATCTCCCAAGTAGCTTCAAACCATCTTCTAAAATTCCTAATTTACAAAGCTTGTTCATCAAAACAATAAATGTTACAAAAGTAGGCAGGAGACCTTCTTTGTTAGATACCCCTGGGCTCTGAAACCACCGTTGGGCCCTTTGGGCCCAAAACCAAGCTCTGGGTCACCAAAAAAAGACTTGTAATAGGTATCATGGGCCTCTCTTAATCCAAAAGTTAACTTAAGGAATATGGCTTTCCAATTAGCCTATATACAAGACAACAACGCCTTCTACGACCGATGTAGGATAAACCTAACAACTCCCCTTCACACATCGGGCGTCTCTGAAATAATTATCGTCTGGAAATCTCTACTTTTCATCAGACGGCACCCACAAATCCGGCGATCAACTCCGGCGATATCGTCTGACAATCTCACTTTTCATTAGACGGCACCCACCTACGATCAACTCCGGCAGCGATCATCACTTGGCAATCTCATCAGATGACACCCATGCCCACCTAGCAATAACTCCGGCCATCATCGTCTGGCAATCTCACCCACCTGGCAAACTCCTCTTAAATCATCACACGGCAACCCAACAACTCCCCTTCACATATCAGGCGTGTCCGAAACAATCATCATCTGACAATCTCCACTTTTCATCAGACGGCACCCACAACTTTGGCGATCAACTCCGGCAATCATCGTATAGCAATCTCACCCACCTGGCAAACTCCTCTTAAATTATCACATGGCAACCCAACAACTCCCCTTCACACATCGGGCATCTCTAAAACAATCAATCTCAGGAAAACTCCCCTTAAATCATCACACGGCAACCCAACAACTCCCCTTCACACATCGGGCGACTCTAAAATAATCTGGTAATCTAACTTTTCTCACTTTTTATTAGACGGCACCCACCTGCGATCAACTCCGGCGGCAATCATCATCTAGGAATCTCATCAGATGGCACCCACACCCACCTAGCAATAACTCCGGCAATCATCGTCTGGCAATCTCACCCACCTGGCAAACTCCCCTTAAATTATGACACGACACCCACACCCACCTAGCAATAACTCCGGCAATCATCGTCTGGCAATCTCAGGTACCTGACAAACTCCCCTTAAAAAATCAGATGGAACCCATGAAGGAAACTCCGGACAATCAACGTAGGCAAACACCAAATCTCAATCAGGTGGAACCCATGAAAGAAACTCCGACAATTAGTGTAGGCAAACAACAAATCTTCCAAGATCTTAACTTGGGCTCTGATACCACTTGTTAGGTACCTCTGGGCTCTGAAAACATTGTTGGGCCCTTTGGGCCCCAAACCAAGTTCTGGGCTCGGTGTTTCGGGCCTCTTTTAATCAAAAAGTTAATTTAATGAATAAAGCTTTTCCAGACACCAACGCCTTCTACGACCGATATAGGATAAACTTAATATATTTAACATTTCACATAGCAGATTTTGAGCTCCCTATGTCTCCCTTCTTGCAATAGCCATCCATGAGAGTCGTATAAGTGATTGTGTTTCAGAAGCTTTACTGCCTGTTCCAAATTGCCAACTTTATACAAGCCATGAATAAGTGAGTTATATGTAGAAAGATTCAACTTTAATCCCTTTTTGCACATTTCGTGGAGAAGCTCAATGGCGGTTTCAACCTCTCCATTTTTGCACAAACCATCAGTCAGTGCCGTGTACGTGACAATGTTCGGTTTCGGGCCTGATTCAACCATTTGGTTGTGAAGAGAAAAAGTTTTCTTAATTTGGTCATTTTTGCAGTAATCATCAATCAGTACAGTAAAAGTTACTTCATCTGGGGGCAATCCCCTGCTGACCATCTCTCTAAAAAATTCCTCTCCTTCAGCCATTTTCCCATATCGGAAGAGTTCACTAATGACCGTCGTATACACTACATAATCAAATCCAATCCCTTCACCCTCTATTTCCTTCACCAAACACCTCGCAGCTCGGTCATTTCCAACTTTACAAAACCCATCTATAGGGCTCGTATACACCACAGCATCGGGAACGACACCATTGCACAATATCTCCCTAAGCGCCTTCTCTGCCGCTACCACCTTCCTAACTTTACAAAGACCAACAATCAATCCATTATACGTATACGCATTCTGCTTCAATCCCTTCTCACTCATTCCACCAAAAAGCTCCAGTGTCCTCCCAGCCCACCCAAATTGGCACAAAAAATCAAATAATATTAAATTTAAAAGAATACATTTTAATCAAAATATTAGTTAACTTTTTAAATTCTTCATTATTGAATTCCAATCAATACATCTTACAAATGAATATTCTACGCATACAATTTTTATTATCAACTACTTCGCTGATAGCTAATTAAAAATATCAGTTTTAAATTATTTTAATGAATCAAAATCAAAGTTGAAATATCAATTTTATTCAATTTTAAAATCCAATTTAAAAACGCGTTAACATAAAATAATCCAATTTAAAATGGAATCTTATAGGTTAAAACTTTTTTTAAAAGTGAAGTCATTCGAAAATGCAATTGCAACCTCACTGACGCAAATGGCATCTCAAACCGTATCATTTCCTTAAAATAAAAAGGGATCGAAGACCCATCTGGATCCCTAACTCCCACTGCCCTGCTGCACCGCCATCGTTGCATTATAACAAATCTAAAAAACTTGTCGTGTCGATTTTGGTTGGGACGAGGCTCTCTTGTACTTGAATTAAACAGTTTTCACAGACTATAACTCTCTGCCTAGTTTGGGCAACATTATTTAAGTAGCAAGCTGGCTTTACCTAATTTGTCAATGAGCCCAAAAATAAAATAAAATCAGTTTAAGAATTGAACACTGAATCTCTTTTCAGGGCCAGAAGAAATACAATTGAAAACAAAATTTCAGAATGAATTTATAAATCAATTGGTGAGTAGAATGAATTTACAAAATTTCAAAACGAATTTATAAGTGCACTTGAGCTTATGTTTGATGGCAATCAATAGAAAACATTTTGCCTGTAATACTGTACAATTTCGCTTGCTCTAATTTCTTTATTCTTTACTTTCCTAACTTTGCATCCGTTTATTTCTATCTACATCCAAGACAAGTCTCTAGCTAAAAAGATGAAAACACAATTGATTTTTCAATTGAGACAGTGGCTTGAATCCACTAAGACAAATGATTAATGTTTAAAGAAATATTAAGCTCATATATATATATATATATATATATATATATATACACACACACACACACACACATATATATATATATATATACTGATTTTTTCATGCAAATTAAGATATGTTTAAGCATATATTTTATTTCTCTTGATGATTAAGTCAAGGTTTCTAACAAGTTTTATCGAGCCACCTCATGTTTGATCATTTAGAATTGAGGTTTTGGATCATGGAATGAGTGAATTTAGATCACAATGATCATAAATTTTTGTTTTGTGCTTTGGGCTTTTGTCTAGGCATATAAGAAGGCTATGGTGTGATGAAGGGAATCGAGAATTCGGTGGTCATGGCGCTCATTTATTGAAGATTGATTTATTCGTGAGCTATTCTAATATGGTTATATCCAAAATTTTGAATGTTATGGGGTCTTTTTGACAAATTTAAGTCTCCGGTCTTGGATTATTCAATTCAAATAATGGTCGTATAATATTTTTTGTTGTCTAATATTTAGAAATATATTGATTGGATTAAAATATTATTAAAGTAGGCTCTCTTGTGTATATGTAACGAGTCGATTCTATTCGACCCCAAACCGAATCAAAGTAATAATCTTAAACCACACCACTTAGTCATTTAAAATGAAAAGTCAACAATAGTACCAGACCTAACTACTCAAGGTGCCAAAAATGAACGGCCAAAGGGAATCTAAATGCGCATTGAAAACACACATGAACATTAAAATACATGCATAGACACAAGAGGTCGTGCTCGTTTAAATAAAACATCCTAAATGAATCCAAGTTGTAAAAGAGACTTCAATTAATGAGAAAAATCTGGCATATATCTCCCCACTCCCCATGTACGACACATGAAAAATTTCACAACTTATATAAATTTTATATTTAAAAAAAGCAAGCATAGATCATTCCACAATTTTTATTTCATCACCCAAAATAAATTACAATTTCATGCATTCACAGTCATTCACGTCACATCTTCACACAACCACAATACATTTTAACAATCTTCAGGTGCATGGTTTGTCTAGTCTTCACATGAACCATTCTCCTATATAAATAAATAATATAGTAGATCCTCCAATTCATGTTTCTTCTTTGCTCCGTGTCCTTACACAAGTAACATGATTTAGCGTACCTGAACTATCTTAACCTTCAATCCTAGGACTGAGGGGCCTAGAGAAATCCTGCACAAAATAATTAGACCTAAGTGTCCTAAAATACACTGCCCGCAAAATAGCTCAGACATAAGTTAGTAAAAATAATTTTCCTACATGCATACAAATGGTAACTTTACAATTCATTAAAAGGCATGATGGCTCTCATACATGAATAATCATATTGACTCATTAGCCCCACATAATATTCACATTATATAACCCACAGGCCTCATGATCATATTCACACAGCTCACAGGCCTCACATCATCATGAGCAAACTACAACCACACAGAGACCAAGCCAGCTTCCTCATAAGTCATTCTCGATCCTTGTGTCCCTCTAACCAAACCTGTAATACCACACTATATAGAAAATATATGTCAATAATCAAAGATTATCGGTCCTGAAATAACTACGGGAAACAATTCCTAACTGCAGATGGATGACTCATCATCCATGAGACACTTTAACATGAAAGTGTAAACCTCACATCCCCACATCAACATCAAAATAAGCCAATATGGCCAATAGAATCTAATCATAATTATAATCATTGAACTAAACATGAAAACAAACCAGAATATTCAATTGTAACGTGCTAGTACAATGCATGAGCTGAAATATAGTCGGTGACAACATGCTCGTGACAAATATGACCTAACTGGTCATAAATGAAACATTGCATGATAGGAATATAATCAACAGAGAGCATGAACATGAGGAAATGCACACTGCTAGTTGGTATTGTAGCTAATAATCATAACAATAATCATAATATTAATCGTCAAACCGAGCACCACAAGTGGGTATCAACCTGGCTTCTCAATGGGCATCAAACTCTCATCCATCATGCGTGTAGGAAATTCAAAAATTATAAAATTGGTATAAGATGTAGTAAGGGCTGATAAATTTTGCTAGAGTGACTTTTGAGTTGGATCTCATCTTTCAAAAACTCATTAAGGGATCTCAACCTTGAAATTTTATTAATTTAAAAGATTCAACAAGGTGGCCTGTCGACAGTGAGATCCAATTAAATACTACTAATTACATCGTACGTCTTGAAAACAAAATTGTGATAGAGCCAAATAGTGGACCAAGTAGATAGGAGTCCTACCATACATGTGAGACGAGCACCACATCCTAGCTTGACAAGCTCAACTCCGGCACGGCTTAGCAAGTGCAGATCGCTACTCAAACCTTATATGATAAATGCATGCAATGACATGAACAATCCTGATGTAATAAAATGACATGACATGTAAGGACAAAAAATTAAACACACACTTCACACCATTGTCATTTTCATGTTGAATGTATCATCATACTAAATAGATTCTGTAAAATAAATATAGAAAATAAGGCTAAGATCTTAGTTTATTACGTAATAATTTTCTCTATTCAATTCGTGCAATTAAATCTAACAAGTGATATCGAAATGCCCTGGCGATTCAGGGCAATTTATCTGAGATACATGACATCCTAATTGAAAATAAGATCTCATTATAATTATGCAAAGTAACTTAAGATGTTAGATCAAGTATTTAAACTTAATCCCGATGATAATTTTGTGTAATAACTTTAAATTTGTAGAAGTTGAAAGATATTGGATCATATAGATTTGATAAGCTCTAATAGAGCCACTTGAGATGACGATTCCCAGAATCATGCCTCTAAATCATAAATTATTATTGTTATTAAAATAATCTTATATTGTTACTTAATTAAGATAATTAATTTAATTATCATCTAATGTAAGATTTTCATACCGTGATCATTTCACATCCATTACAAGTTAAAATATTATTATTTTAACTATTAAATTAATTAATCAATTTAGTACGCAAAACAAGATTGCCTAGACGTGGCCGAAACTTATAAAGTTCAATATTTTTCTCATTTCAATCGTTATTAGGTATATTAGTTATTAGATTTTACAAACTTGGGTTGAAATGAATATTTTTATTACATTTTATAACCAAAAATTACCTTTAACAAAAGTCAAATTTCTAACACAAAAATAATAAGGAAGCTAACAAATCAACTAGGGATGATGACAATTTACCTATGTGCATGCCTAATTAAACAAGGAGATCTACGTGCAAACAATCACAGATCATGCAAAAACAAAAGAAACGGGGGAGAGGGAGTGTACCTTGACAAGGGAAAAAGGGAGGAGGAAGGAGAGGAGGGGAGGAGAAAGGAGAGGGGAGATGGGGCGGACGGTGGCGGTACAACGACCAGGAAGAGGGGGTGGTAGTGGCAGCTTGGGTGGAGAGGGGGAGAAGAGAGGGAGAAAAGAAAGAGAAGGGTGAGGGTTTTAAACCTGCATTGCACACCCGTACAAAGGTGCGGGAGGAGTGCCATTGCACTGGGCAAAGCGCTCCGGCCAGAAAAAGAGAGGGAAAAGGGAAAAAGAAAAGGGAGAGGGAGAAGGGAAAAGATAAGGAAGGAAAGAGGAAGCCTCGGGAAGGCTTTTAGGGCATGACTAGGGTTGACAAGGAACGCTGGATGTCATACCTAAGCAACCAAGACTCTAAGCTAATGTGACATCAAAAGTGAGACACACACAAAACGTGTACAAACATGACCCTAAGCTACACAACACAACCAAACATCACAAAAACCATTGACTTGACCATTGGAGTTGAGTGGAAAATTCAACAATAGACGTGACTAATGTCTAAGCCCACAACAATACACAGGGATCATTCTAGCACTAGACTGATCAAATCAGACCGACTGCATACTACTTAGATTGAACCTACAATAAACTACACATAAAACACCAAGCCAGCAGGAAGGTTTATATAGTATAATTGTTTATTTCTAACCATCAAGTCGATTGTGGGTATGCAATTCATGTGGATATTGTCCAACTTGAAGGAAGGTGTTAATATTTTGTAGAACTACATGTGTACATGTGGTAGTAAATGTGTGAAAATTATTTGGTATATCTATGTGAGTAATTAGTCGGTTCAAAGGAAGACTTATTATTTAACCGAATTTATTCTCAATATTTGATTATTGCATTGAGGTGCCCACTTACAAGTTACTATTTCTATTCAACGACTAAATACTAATGTTGTATTATGTGTCTTGTCAGTGGCCCTCCCATTATTTGAATTAGTAGGTGGTGATCATATTTGTTTTGCTCTAATTTTATGCTTCTCACATATATGCCAACATTTATTTCATTGTCATACTAAATGAGATTAAATTTAAGGTTTTTTAGATGCACAAATCTTAACATTGCACTAAGGATTGAACAACCCACAACTTTTTGGATTAAAGATCCTTTCAAGAAAAATGGTAAATCGAAAAGTGTAAAGTTCAAACTGCATAAGTCATATGATCACATAGTGTGCATGATTCGAAAAAGGGCACTATGGTCAAAAGATTATTATTGTCAATGAGCGTCTTCATGAAATTAAACTTTTGGTTGAAACTAATAAGGTTGAAACAAGTATCTTTCATCTAACTTGATTTCAATAAAGTATAAGGTTGTAGACAATATAAAGGTGTTCATCATTAAGATCTTTTGTCTTACTCCAAATTTAAGAGCAATAAGTTACAGTTGTTTGTTGACTTGCTCATGTATTAATTTTTGAATTTTCTTTCGACACAATTAAGTCAAAATGATCTCATAATTAGTTCCTTTTTATTATGTGCAAGAAGAGTAAGGTTGAAACAAAAAATTAAGGACCACAAGTTCTCACTTGGCAAATACCTATAAAGACAAAATTAAAATGAAGGAAATAGGATAAAGTATCTCATAGGACAAAATCACCTTCCAGAAAATACCCAATTGTTTAAAAAAATTGAGTTTTGGGGGAGAATCAAGGCTTGAAGTTATTTTTGAAAGGGAACTTTCTATTCTAACAATTGTTGTTGGCAATGTTTAAGCTCGGGTCTTACTCTTGACATCATTCCAAAGCAATATGAGAAGACAATATTGAAATCTTCCTCATGAGGAACAAGTTCAATTATCTCAAGGATAAATGTTATTGATGAGATCAACTAAAGAGAGTGAAGTGCAGTGTCAGAAGATTATATAATCTTTTTATGTGATCATAGGGATAACATTTGAATGATAGAAGATTATCCAATCGATTTCTATCAAGTTGTATAAAGTTCTAATTCTCGAAAGTGATTTGATGCAAGTAATAAAGCCATAAAGTAAGTAACATTTGAGATTTTGTCTAATTACTTGAAGTTTTGAAAATACTTTGGTTACAAATGGATTTTTAAAATCACAAGGGATTCGAAAGGTAATGTATAGAAACATAAGGCTCATCCTATTGCAATGGACTTTACTTATAAGAAAGACATTAGTAATACATTTTGATCTTGAGTTATATTAAATGGATATAAATATTTTGTTCCTCAATGATGATATTGATAACACAATATCTAGTGTATACAGATAACATTGCGTACAAAGATGCAAAGAATACAGATTGCTTATTAAGGAAAATCCTTCTATGAGATCAAGCAAATTCTTTTTTTGCCAAGGGTAATACACATTTCTTCAAATTGTTATATCATTCAGTTTTGAGATAAATATGGTTAGTGATTGCATGAACTACAACTTTGGTGGGAGAGGTAATTAAGAGTTATTTTTATTCCAAAAAGAGATAAGTTCCGTATCAATCAATGACTCAATAAGGATTTTGAAACTAAAAATATAGAAAATTTTCAATATTTCAGTAATGGGATGTCTTATGTATGCTCAAGTTTGTACATATTTGGATATTGTATACATTTGGTAGAAGATTAGGAAGATATTTAAGTAATTATAGTATGGATCACGAAAGAGCAACCCAACAGGTTATTCGGTATTTTTTAGAGAATAAGACATTACATGTTTACATATCGGATATGGGTTATGTTTGAAATCATTAGGTATTTTGACTCCAATTTTTGAGATGCAAATGCAATCGTTAATTGACTTTAATCTATTTATCACTATCCTTATTGTAAGAGCTATATACAGGAAGAATGTTAAGTAAATACTCATAGCTTTTTACATTATAACAATTAAGTTTATAGCATAATATGGAATTTTGTCATGGGGTTGCAAACACAGATAATATTGAAAAACCGCAAAAGTTATTTTGTGACAATAAATCAATATTCATAAACTCTATTAAGAATTCAAAGTAATCATATGTTTATACTGCATGTTAGTTCAAACTTTATACTTGTGAATTCGCTTAAGGGACTATCAAGTAAGGTCTTTCATTTGCATACTGCTCATATAGATGTTACGTTATTTTATGATGTATTGTTCAGTGGGAGTTTGTATACATTTTAGTTAGACACATCTTTGGTGTGAAGTTATTATCTATAGAAATAAGGTATTTTGCTTAAGGTTTCCACTTTGATTATTTTGATATGATCTCAATAAAGTTGGACCAGTTGGAAATAAACATGTTCAGAATAAATTGCATGTAATTTCTAGGTTATACATCTATACTTTGATTTATATCATTTGGTTATGCTCATATATGTTTACATTGATGGGATTAACTATGCCTAATTTAGCAAAAATCATTTTCGTCCTATATTTGCATGACTAATGGATGAGATTGTTTTGGAAATACTATGAAAATGACATCGAAGGTTTTTAGCTCATAAGGTTATATTGCAATATATAATTATATCATGTATATAGTCCAAGTAAGAGATAATTAGTTTTGGAAATTATATACATGTATATAGTCAAAGTGGGATACATGTATATAGTCCAAGTGGGAGATTATTAATTTTTAGAGTTATATACATGTGTATAGTCTTAGTAGGAGATTGTTGATTATTGGACTTATATACATGAATATATTGATTATTGTTTATTGTAAGTGGGATACATGTATATAGTCCAAGTGGGAGATTATTAATTTTTAGAGTTATATACTTGTGTATAGTCTTAGTAGGAGATTGTTGATTATTGGACTTATATACATAAATATATTGATTATTATTTATTCTATATGGTCATTAAAGATTAATTCATTTAAAATTGATTTAATAAAATTTAAAGTTATTGGTTTAAGAACATTTAATATGAGTATGAGGTTACAAAATGTGTAGAAACCTAAGCACTTCTAATTTATGATGGGCTATGTGGGTGTGGGTGTGTGTGTGTGTGTATAACCTGCAATGACTTATCAATAGAAAGTGATCGCAAAATTTGCAACCGCATGTTTCCAATTGCAAAAGGTGTTTGCTACTGTGCTTTCACTGACTACTCAATTCTAGTGGCAAATCTAGTCACAATTTTTTATTTGCGACTAGAAATCTAACTTTTAACAAGTAGAATTGAAATCATTGTAAAAAAAGTGTTTTTCTACAAGTGTGAGTTAATCAACAATGACCCATTTACATATGGGAAAATTTGATATAATATACGTAAGGCATCATAGAACTATGGAGGATTTCGTTCGTTACTAGTAATCTCCATAAGAGTGGGTAGCCTCGTCGTTACCATAAATGGCTTGGGTCATCTCTTGAAATTAAAAATTTATAGTTCATTCTCACTTATAAGTAGGATCTTACCCTAATAAATATTAGAAATGAGACAAAGTTATAGGATCTCACAATCCACTAACCTTAAAAAATCTCGTCCTCGAAATTCTTACATTTTGGCCCATTGTCGGCCCTAACCCATGTCATTTTTGGCCCATGATCAGTAGCCTAGACAACATCTATAATCCAGCCAACATTCATAGTCCAGCTTACCATCAAACAAAGAACCAAGTTGCTTTAATATCATCTGTAATGACCTAGGCCAAAATGTAAACTAATGGACATAAGTCACCTCTTTAGAAGTAGTAAACCGAAGTTTAAAATTTATAGTTCATCTCACTTATAAATAAGATTTTACCACCAATGGGTATTAGATTTAGGGCTGAATTAAGGGATCTCACATTAAAGATTTTCAAAACCTTTTTCCACAATATCTAATCCCTTCATTGATAAAAAATATGCAAAGTCTTCCTAAGCCAATATTCCAATACAACTTCTCTTGGAAATGATGTTCTCTAGTGGAGCTACCTTCATGTTTGCAGGATCAGCACTTTGCAACTTAGAAATGAGATTTGCAAGTGGTGTCACATTTATAATTAAAGGATTAGAGCTCCATGAACCCAAAATGAGGTTCGTGTACCAAAATGAGGTTCGTGGAAATGGGGAATTCACGCCAGAGTTCTCTTACCTATGAAACAATAAAATTGAAGCACATAATAAATAAAATGAAAGGTAGACAAGAGGAAAATTCACTATACTTTTTACAAATTATTAAAGTAGAAGTGGAAGTTAAGCTATTGGGGACTGGAATGAGAGGGCAACAACTATGGCAAGGAATGATAGGGTAATAACAACTATGGGAAGTAGATAATCTAGCAAGGATGGTCATGTAAAGATACCTCTGATGGTAGAAAATTTCATAGAACTGAGCAATAAACTTGGCTTCTCTAATTCTTTTATCCTTTTCCTTCGTCTCTCCCTCATTCGTATTTTTTGACAGGGGAATAGGGGGAATATATAGAAGTGAACTCTTGATTCCTATGGTGATTTTGATCTTTGTGCACCACCCAACACACAATGAGTGGTAGCCCTTGATTGTAGGGGTATATATATAGAAGTGAACTCTTGATTCCTACAGTGATTTTGTTCTCTGCGGTGAATGGTAGCCCTTGATTGAATATAACCAACAAAATTTTTAATTTTGAGGTTAATTTTTAAGAAAATAATCGCTTAAAAATCTGTGAAACCACCTTAACAGCAACATGCGAATCTGATGGTTGGTTTTCTCCCTGCACTCCGTGCGCATAGAGGAAAGCATTGCAGGAACCACCAGTTCTATAGAAGTTGGGAGGTTAGAAGTGTTTGGACATCTCACTTTCTTTGAGCAAATGCACGTAGTTCCTTGTGCATGTTTACCCCATGCATATGCATGTATACTCTTGTGCATGCACTGGTATGGCTAGTGACTCTCTATTTTCCTCCAATCATGATGGTCCTTTGTCTCACAAAATATGTACACAAACATTAGGTCCTTTGCCAAATTCTCGCATGCCCACAACTAAAAGTAGTTGATGAAATATCCCACATGTCCATCGACTTGTTACCCCACATGGGAAGTGGGTAAGAAGTGGGCGTCGAGAAAGGTCGAGCATCGGATGCGAGAAAATTTCCCCTAATTTCTTACCTCTGGAGATAAGAAGAAAGTTTTGTGAAGAAAAATTGATATTGGCCTCACTTGAAGGAAATTTAAAATTTCCTTCAAAATAATTTTAGGTTAGCCAAACATATGAAAATTTGCTCACCCTAATTTTTACATTACTTTTATAGAATTAAAAGGGAATTAAATGGATTCTTAAGTGGCTTTATAATTTTGGTGACAGCCTTTTACAAGTTTTTGATTCACTTTAACAACTGCAAACCCATATTCGTGGGAAAAAAAAACCCTCTTCTTATCTTATCTAAAAAAAAAAAAGTTAGCTCGATTTGGTTCAATATCTTTTTTCCTTTGCCCCCGGGGGGGGGGGGGGGGGGGGGGGGGGGGGGGGGGGGGGGGGGGGGGGGGGGGGGGGGGGGG
>JAVDBV010050231.1:0-16631 GCA_032619315.1 Piper longum
TCATATATATATATATATATATGAATGTGTATATATACACATGATATAATTATAATAAACCCAGATAGAAAAAAAAAACCAAAAAAAACAAAAGTCCAACTCATAAACAGTAATCGGAGTCACGGTGACACAAATTGAGGAGGCTCGTCGGAAGGAAGACAGCTGCAAATCCACTGTGTTTCTTCTGGTTCATGCAGTTGGAATCTGTTGAAGACTTGTTAAATATCTTGAACAATTGGTAAGCTTGGTTTTTTCTTTCTTTCCTGCAATTTTACTTCTTGGTACTCTTTTCATTTGCTAATTAGATGGCTTTAATCAGATGGGTTTTGTACGAATTTGAGGTTCAAGTAGAGTTGGGGAGTGAAATTGTGTTCTGCGCATATCCGATTGTGCTGCCTTGTAGATTTTTTTGGTCAATCTTTATGATCAAATTGTGGAACTCTGTTTTGAGTTTCCTCAATTTTCTGTTCCACACAAACCTTACCGCAGCTTGTCGTTGCGTTGTTCGTAAGAAAGTTGAAAGCTTGGTAGATATAGCTGTGTAGATTTCACCAGCGGAGCTTCTATAGATTCTGCTTGAAACAGTCCTCTGCAAGTTTAGAGTTTGGACTTGGTTAATGATTGAAGTTGTTGATGTTTAGAGTTTGGACTTCGTTAATCATTGAAGTTTTTGATGTTTAGAGTTTGGACTTGGTTAATTATTGAAGTTTAGAGTCTTTAAATAGGCTGTTGAATTTGTGGGATGTCTATAAATCAATATAACAGGAAAATGGTCGTAGCGTTTGTGCTGATTGTCAATCATCGTATTGAAACTCGATTTCTATTTCGATTCTCTCCTTGATGAGGACATACATAGCTCGGCTATAATTTAAATATTCCCCATAGAGCTCTGACCGGTGGCTTAAATATGTTTATTAGTTAAAAATGGTTCAAATTTCTAGCTAATTGTTTTCTCTGCAATATAATTGCTATGTTACTGGCTCAAATTAATGTAGTAATTTATGCAACTTGGTGTATCAACAAGTTGCTTTGATTTGTTTCTGAAGCTAGCTCTCTTATCATGGTTATCTTTGCATCTGTTATCAAATGATTGAGGAGTGGAGGGAGTTGATTTCATGTTTTTGAAGTCATGCAGTTACGAAAAGGGCTTATGTTGATGGTGTTACCTCTGTTGCATTTATACTCTAGTTACTAATTGCAAGAAAATAAATGGAGATTAGCTTATTTGAAATTGCATATAGTTTCGAGTTTGGTAAAGTGAACTGAAACTTTTTTCCTCGTACCAAATGTCAATATTTTCTTTTTCTTTTTTCCTTTTTTTTACTTTTGAAAATGTGATTGTGATTCATGTTTTCCTTACTTGTCACTGCATTATTATCAATTGAAATGTATGTCATTGACTACAACACGGATTGGTGGTGGCATACAGTTATATCTTGCTCTCGAAAAGAGAAAAAAGTTTTCTAATGAGCTGTTTTCTTATTTGCTACCGCTACTAATTGTTCATTCCAATTATTTGTTCAAGAAGATTAGCTATTTCTTTGGTTCACTCTTATCCCTGAGTATTTTTATGTACAAATGCCTCATAATGTATGAGTAATAGTAATCATTAATTGTATAAATAAGACTATAATTGTTAATCGAAAGCGTACCTTGCTCCAAAAGTTATCTATAAATGACTCAGCCCAAAGTGCAAACTAATGGGCGTAAGTAATCTATTCAAAAGTGGTTAATCGAAGTTAAAAATCTATAGGCTATTCCTATAAATAAACCGGATTTTACCCCGTTAAGTATTAGATGTAAGATAAAGTTGAGAAGTCTCATAATCCACTCACCTTAGAAAATTTTATCATCGAAATTCTTACTCTTTGGCCGCGTTGCTAGCCGCAGTCCACGTCCTTTTCTGACCCGTGATTAGCAGCCTAGCCAATGTCCCTAGTCTAACCCACTATTCAATACAGAACAAGGTTATCCTGATACAATCTATAACGACCTGATTTGTGCTTAGTTATCCTTTCTTTTTTTTTCTCCCGTGCAGAATGAGAGTGGAACTATAATTGCAAACAAATACAGTAAATTTGTGTAAAGGAAAGAAGAATGACTTTCTTCTTCTTTCCTTCTTCTTTCCGTGATATAGAGGAGAATGCTTAATCGTATGCAAGAGATTAACTGATGCATATTAATTAATGGAATACAATTAGAAGAAGAAATAAACATTAATCTGAACTTTCATTAATACCTTTATTTATTGTTTAAAAACTTATGAATTTTTCAAGCATTGCTTCAAATTTTGAGTATTGTTGTAATAGTTGTCCAATTACTATTTGATATAACTTGTTCTTTCTTATCCTAGGACTCTTTTTTATTGAGTTCTTAGTTCTTTAGATATCTATTACCACTGCACTCATGCTTTATTTTTTTTATGGCAATGTTTTTTCTAGTAATGATAAATTGTACACACACACACACACACACACACATATACATATATACCAATTCTCATTTCTGCTAGTGTTGGGCATGAATATTACTTCATTTTTTGGAACCATTTTTTTAGTACATCCATGCATATGAACTTTAAATTATGAGTGGAGTCCATGGAGTTATTTTTCAGACTAGTCCTTTATTTATGCCTTTTCATTATTCTTTGCAGAGTCCCACATCTGTTTCACATATGCACTGAAATGGAAGAACCAAGACATGTAGTGGATGTGGGATCTAAACAGGTCTCTTTGCCAACATCATCCACCTGTGAACCTGTAAATGGTAATTGTAAGACTTCTTCCACTTTGTTGTGCTATGAAAATTTTGTAAAACAACTTTTTCTTACAACAACATTATCTGGGGGTAATTATATTGCAACAATAATCTCAGATCAAAACTCTGAGCTTTCTGGGCAAAATTCTGATGGTATGTATCAGAAAGAAGATGGATTTTCTAATGACACTTCAGATAAAGTGAACTTGTCAAAGAGCCCTGTTTTGGATACTACAAGTGTGCAACTTGATGTTGGTTCTTCTTGTGAAAATTCTCATTATGAATCTGCTGAAAATACTAAAGAAAATTTCTTGAATGCATCATCTATCAGTGATGCTGAAACTATTAAACCCCCACCGATCAAGGAAGATTCAATCATTCATCAGAGTGAGTTTTTGGATGGCGTAGCAGCAGCTGGGGATAATGTCCAGGACAAACCGTTATCAAGCCAGCAAATGGTATCTTCTAGTGTACATGCTCTTCTGCCAGTCTCCAAGAGTGAGAATATTGTAGTTAAGTCTAAAATACCAGATGATCCTATCAAGACAGATGCTTTAGATGATCCAATTGTGCAGCTTTCTACTGTTGTTTCTTTGCAAAATGGTTCTGGTGAAGCAAAGAAGAGTTTGGATAAAATAACTGCTGAGTCATCTCATGAATCAGATCCAGCGCATGCAAAATTTTCTAGTTTACAGCCAGAAACAGAAGAGCACGGTATGTCGGGTAAAAAAAACAAAATTTATGCATATGGAGGCCTTGTTGACACTGCTGCACCCTTTGAATCTGTAAGGGAAGCTGTAACCAAGTTTGGGGGAATCGTTGACTGGAAGGCTCACAAGATAAAGACTGCAGAGGTATGGTTAGAGGTACTTTGTATATGTTTAAGGCTTTGTTAAACAACCTTTTGTGTTTTGAGATAAGTTTATGCATGATGCTTCCCTCAAAATAGTGCAAGATGATAGGTACTGACTTTTTATTACTCCTACCCTCCTTTTATATGGTTTGGAATGCAACATTGGAGAATGGAATCAGAAAATTAAGTTTTGACCTCGTAATTGAAATAATAATGACATAAATGATCCTTGAAAGATCTGCTCCTAAGCTTTGGATGAATTTTTGAACCAAAAATGGTCATTGTAGTGGACCATGCACAACCACAACCTATTTGGCCTCATTCATCTTTTAAAAATAATTAACCAAGTTAATGATTCATAAGCACACCCACACTAATAATCCATGACCTCCCAGGTGGTTATTGGGTATTACAGTCATACTAGAAATTTCTACAAGAGCATTGGTGACATAGTTGTGTTTGTGGACATTTCTGAATGAGGATAGGCATGCATGTGAGCATCCTCGTGCATACTTATCTATAGTCTATTCAAATGTGAATGCTTGAGTGTGTGCATTTAGTGGGCTGATTGTTGTTTGTCTTCTCTGCTCTAGCAGTAGGTGGCAAAGTTCTAGTCTATACAGTTATAGTAAATCTTTGATAATTTTGTCTTAAATATTCTCAATGGTCTTATTTTCTCAGAAGCGGAAGCAAGTAGAACTTGAACTTGAAAAAGTGCGGGAAGAAATTCCCAAGTATAAACAGCAGTCTGATGCTGCGGAATCTGCCAAAACAGAAGTACTTCAAGAACTTGACAGCATGAAAAGACTCGTTGAAGAACTAAAACTCACTCTGGAAAAAGTACAGTTGGAGGAAAACCAAGCAAAGCAGGATTCGGAATTAGCTAAATTGAGAGTGGAAGAAATAGAGCAAGGAGTTGCAAATGAAGCCAGTGTGGCTGCAAAAGCCCAACTTGAAGTGGCAAAGTCTCGCCATGAAGCGGCTGTCCAAGAGCTCAAATCGGTAAGAGATGAATTGGATAAATTAAAGACTGAATACGTAATATTACTTGAAGAAAGGAATCGGGCTGCTAAACGAGCTGAAGAGGCAACTTCAGAATTAAAAGAAGCCGAGAAGGCCATGGAGGGGCTAACTTTAGAACTCATAATGGCTAAAGAATCACTTGAATCTGCACACACAGCACATATGGAAGCAGAAGAAAAGAGAATTGGAGCAGCCATGACTAAAGAGCAAGATGAACTTGCATGGGAGAGGGAATTGAAGGAGGCTGAAGAAGAAGTTCAGAAGCTGAGTGCAAAAGTCGAGTCAGTTGCAGAATTGAAGTCCAAATTAGATTCAGCATCCCAACTGCTGAATAGTTTGAAAATAGAGTTAGTGTCCTATATGGAATCGAAATTGACTGAAGAGAGTACAAGCATGGAGAAAGAGGAAGATCTTACCGGGCAGCTAGAAGAGATAAAGAAGAGTGAAACAGATAGAAAGGCAGCTCTTACTTCAGTGAAGCAGGAGCTGGAGGAGGTCAAAATCAGTCTCGAAAAGGCTAAAAATGATGTAAATTGTTTGAAAATAGCTACAGTTTCTCTGAAGTCAGAGCTTGAGCGAGAAAAGGCAGCATTGACATCTTTAAAACAAAGAGAAGGAATGGCATCGATAGCTGTAGCTTCTCTGGAGGCTGAAGTGGAGAGGACAAGGGCAGAAGTAGAGTCAGTTAAGATGAAAGAGAGACAGGCGAAAGAAAAAATGGTTGACTTGCCGAGAGCTCTTCAACAAGCTGCCCAAGGGGCTGATCAAGCCAAGGCAATGTTAAAATCTGTACGAGCTGAGCATCGCAAAGCAAGGGAAAATGTGGAGCAAGCCAAAGCTGCAGTAATTACCATAGAGAGTAGACTAAATGCAGCTTTGAAAGAGATAGAAGCAGCAAAGGCATCAGAAGCACTGGCCTTAGCTGCTGCAAAAGCTTTACAAGAAAGTGAATCTGCTTCAGAACCCGATTCTCCAGCAGGGGTGACTCTTTCACTGGAAGAGTACAACACACTTAGCAAGCTCGCTCAAGAGGCGGAAGAGCGAGCAAAAATTCGTGTTGCAGAGGCCATATCACAGATAGAAGTGGCAAAAGAATCTGAACTGAAATGTTTGGAGGAACTGGAGGAAACAAACAGGGAAGTGACTGAGAGGAAGGAAGTATTGAGGCTGTCAGTTGAGAAGGCAGAAAGGGCCAAACAAGGTAAATTGAGGGCTGAGCAGGATCTGAGAAAATGGCGAGCCGAGCATGAACAAAGAAGAAGAATGAGTGATGCAGCACGCAGCGAGAAGCCTGCGGCAGTTGATTCTCCAAGAAGTCCGTTGAGAAGTTTTGAGGAGAGTAAAGATTTAAAAAGTTTTGATGGTAGCGAATTGAGTGCGATGCGCACACAGGTGTCAGATGAAAGACTCTTTGTTTCAACAAATTTTCAAAGCCCAGGCTCAAAGTTGAAGATGAAGAAGAAAAAGTCATTGTTTCCACGCATCGTGATGTTCTTAAAGAAGAAATCTTAATACAAGGGAGTTTGAACTGTTGGGCAGGAGCCGTTTTCCCCAACACTACAGAATTGAATTGTGGGATTGATTTGTTATTGTTTATATGTTAGGAATTTGTTGTATTTTGTCATAAGAATGCTATATTTATAATGAGGGGAGTGAATAATGTGGTGGTTTGTATGGTGATGCGGTTTGTTGAAATAGAGTACAGACAAAGTGTAATTTGAGTTTTCATTCACACGAAAATAGATGATGTGAGAATTTCTACTCGTGGTGTCCAATAGTCCCAATGAATGAACTTGAGAGATAAAAGGCCATAATGTTACTGGATCCACGGGGCGTGTTATCACTTCAGCTTGTCTATGACTCGCTCTCAATATCGGCTTAACTTTTTCATGCTCAAATGAACTTCCCAGCGAGGGAACATTTTGCCGTCGCCGGCGGCTCCCAGACCTGCCACAATTGGTCGCCTTTAGATGATTTCATTCTCATATAAATCTCCAAGATCATCTGTTTTTAACCGTAAATTATTATGATTGTATTTGGAGTGCGGAAAATCGAGGAGGCTTAAAGTTTTCTCCAAAAATTTGTCGGGGATAAAGGTGAAGGGTATCACAACTTTACTAGTAGTAGCCAGTAGGATCCAAATGCAATTATTCAAACCCGCAACGAGGATCCAAGAATGTTGTTTACGTTCATTTTTTTTACTATATTCTTCGATCCGTAGTTGGAAAACTTGTTTATGATATGATAAAAAAACAAATAAATTTAAAATATACATTAATTGTTTAAAAATATAATTAATTTGTAAATCTTCACACCTATTGAAATATTTTAAAATTAATATACAAAATATTTGAAACCTCGACATAGGGCTGCTAAATGGGTGAACAAGCTGAGTTCGCCTTATGCTTAAACTAGACTCGAGATCGAACGAGTTTCGAGCGTGCATGCTCAAAATCGACTCAAATATTTTTAATATGTTCGAACTCAACTCGAAATTTAATACACTTACACTATTAAATTTTAAAAGCCTTCTCAAAATCGGCTAGTTTGGGAGCTCGTAATTGGCTCTTTTGAGAGATCGAAATTGGCTCGATTGGGAGCTCGAAACTAGCCTAATTGGGAGCTCGAAATGAGATCGTTTATAAACTCAAAAATAAATGAGAAAATATACATTTATAAAGATTAAAAATTAACAAAATAATTTCTCAACAAAATAGTCTCCCATACTCATGATTCTGACAATTTTTGTGCAATTGTTGTCGGCGGCAGTTACAATAGGTATGGAGGTGATGTGGGATACCGTTGGCACTGGCTCGGCGAGCTTGATGTGTCTATGATGTCGATAAGGTCGGAAAAGGAGGTGGCTCGCTGGAAAAGGGCAAAATATGGGCAATCGGTAGTAGGATAACGAGATCCGGCCAAGATGGGCGGTACTAGGCTCCACTCTAATCGGAGAAGGTTGTGGGAGAGTCGACGATGTCGAGGTGGTGACTGGATGGCGGCGGCGGGAGCGCAACGCTCTCACGACAACTTCATCTAGTTGTAGAGGCCGGGTGACGGCCGGACGATAGGGGGAATAGTGAGCAATGTTGTAACGGTGATGATGTGAAAATTATAACGCAAGTGCACGTGTCGAATCAAGTAATAAAAGTGATAAGAAAGTATCGTCCCACGAGGAATTAGTAGGAGAAATTTTCAATTACCAAAACTAATTTAATTAATTATACTTAAATGAAAACAAGTTCTAATAATGATTTAATTATGAATTACGACTAAATTAATCTAAAATTGTATTATTTAAATGATAAACTAATTTCAAGATGACAAACCTAGGATTTTCAATTTCACTTAGTGCTATATATGATTAAAGTTATAATTTTTACCTATGAATTGCAGATTCGAACCATTAACCACAGGAATTAATTATTTATGACATCTATTAGATTCACTATAAACTTATCATTCGCACCCAACTTCTATATCTCTATGAAATTGCATATGCAAAATGTTACATTAAGTTTTGCCCTTAATAGTTACCCAAGACATATGAGTATATCTCTATCTCATATGTAAATCACCCAAAATAGATGAACAAAGACTATTTTATTCAATGACAAATCTAATCTTTCTATCTCTAGACAAGATTAAATTTCTAAATCAATCAATAGGTGGTCAATCTAATGATAACATTAACGAATAGAATAAAATAGATGATCCAAAAATACAATTACATAAATAAAAATTAATAACCTTTATTAATCCATGCACTAAGTTTCATTGAAAATCTTAGAAAAGAATTTACTCTATAGAATATTCAAATAAACCCAAGAAATTTATATGTGATACAAAACATCATTAATCACAAAGAAAAATAAATCAAAATAAAGAAAAACTCTTTTGGAGAAAACATCTTCTTCTTTTAATCCAATTCATCCGTCTTCTTTCTCTCTTTTTCACAATCTCTCAGCCGTCAAGAGTTGTTGTTTTTTCTATAAAACCCTGATTTAGTTTATAAATAATCCAGTAAAAGATATCAAATAGGGCCCACTATGCAATAGTAACCGGCCGATGAAGAGTAAGCGGGCCGAGTTTCTACAGTTCCTGTCATTCCAGAATTTACTTTTTGCCTGATTTCTCTCTAAATTTGTTCCGGATCGTCTTCTAACTCTTGTACCTTAATAAAATAACATTAATCAATACTCTTTACACTAAAATCATAATGATTTCTCGCATTATTAATAATAAATAATATATTCTTAAACTAATAAAATTTAAATAAAAACAACTCGAAACATGAAATGCAAAAAATAATAACTCTTTTATAGAGTTATCAAGTGACGTGTGGCATCGATCAGCGGTGGTGCGGTGGGCAGAAGCAATGTTGGCAACAAAAAAGGAGGGTGGCAATGGGTATGAGGAATAAGAAGCGTCGAGGAGGGGGGGTGGGGGGGTGGGGGGTGATTCAAGTTCGAATCGAGTTACGAGTCGATTTCGAGTTATAATCGAGTCGAATAATGCTTTGCTCAAATTCGGCCCGTCAGATTTGTGTTTGAGTCTAGTTTAAACTCGAGCATTTAAATATCAATTTCGAGTTATAATCAAGTCGAACAATGCCGTGCTCAAACTCAACTTATAAGATTCGAATTCGAGTTCGAGTATTTAAATATCGAGTTTTGAATCGAATTAATCCGAATTAATCCGAATTAAATATCAAATAATCGTGAACTGGCAACCAAAATAGACACCTCCACGTAGGATCCAGGTGATCATGGTTATAGAAAATTGATTAACTTAATTTTTAACTTTTTATTAATTTCTAACTTATTATTAAAAAAAAAACCACCCTTGCTAGCGCGTCATCCAACTTTAATAATAACTTACTTATTAGCCAATAATAATAATTTCAAGACGCTAACCTTTTTTTCCACCAACAAAAATACAAATGCCCTGCGTTTTTTGTAAGCCAACCTGCCATAGCGGGTCACCCCCTCTCCACTTTTCACTTCCCCCAAACGAAACTGGAATAGCCGGTCAACCCCTTTCAAAATTCAAACTCCTCCTAAATCCCCGATCTCCATCGTTTCTTCACTTCTCCTCTACACCGCCGCCGTCGCCGCCGGCCACCACCATGGGCGCCTCCCAAAGTCGCGAAGGCCTCGATCTCTCCGACTCTGACGACTACGATGACGATCGAGCATCCGATTCAGATTCCTACGGTTCCGCCTCGGCCGGCGACTCCACCGAGAAGTCCGCCGGCAGGGGCGCCGGTGCATCCGATCCCGTCGACGATATCGACGCCAGGATCAAATCTCTCAAGCTCAAGTACCCCTCCATGCAGCCTTCGCCTTCGCCTTCCCTAGCCAGCCCGCAGGGGGTCGGAAACCCTAGCGTCAGGAACCCCGTCAAGCTCTACCTCCATGTCGGCGGCAACACCCCCAAGGCAAAGTGGGTCGTCTCCGACAAGCTCACCTCCTACTCCTTCGTCCGGATCGATCCCGCCGCCGACCCCGACGACGACGCCGACTCCGACGACGACGGCGGCGGCTCCGCACGCGTCCGAAACCCTAATTTGGTGTGGGTTCTGAAAATCGGGCGGAAGGTCCGGGCGCCGGTGGCGTCCACCATGCAGATGAAGCTGTTCCCGGAGCAGCGGCGGGTGGACTTCGTCGCGGCGGGGGTTTGGGCGATCAAGTTCTTCGACCAGGAGGGCTACCGCAGGTTCGCGACGGAGTACCAGAACTGCCTGTTCGAGAACCTGCACGGTGTCGCGGCGACGGAGGAGAACAGGATGAAGCTGTACGGGAAGGACTTCATCGGGTGGGCGAAGCCGGAGGTCGCCGACGACTCGATATGGGAGGACGCCGAGGATTCCTTCACGAGAAGCCCCCGCTCTGCGACTCCGGTGAAGAAAAGCGACAACTTGATGGAAGAGTTCGAGGAGGCGGCGAATGGGGGGATCCAAAGCCTTGCGCTTGGGGCGCTTGACAATAGCTTCCTCGTCGGCCATTCGGGGATTCAAGTGATGAAGAACTTTAGCCATGGAGTACATGGGAAAGGGCTTTCTGTGAAGTTCGACACTGGTAGTGGATCTGGTGCGTGCTATTCTACTCCAAAGAAGGCTCTGTTGATGAAGGCGGAGACCAACATGCTTCTGATGAGTCCGATGGATGAAGGGAAGCCGCATGCTCGCGGCCTCCACCAGTTGGACATTGAGACGGGGAAGATTGTGAGGCAGTGGAAGTTTGAGAAGGATGGCGCCGATATCACCATGAGGGACATTGCCAACGACACGAAAGGGGCTCAATTGGATCCATCTGGTTCGACGTTTCTGGGTTTGGATGATAGCAGGTTGTGTCAATGGGATATGCGGGACAGGAAAGGCATGGTACAGAGTATATCTGATTCGGATACCCCTGTCTTAAATTGGAATCAAGGGCACCAATTCTCCCGTGGGACGAACTTCCAGTGCTTTGCAACGACAGGTGATGGGTCGATTGTGGTGGGATCGCTTGACGGGAAGATCAGGTTGTATTCAAGGAGTTCGATGAGGATGGCAAAGACTGCATTTCCTGGGCTTGGGTCGCCGATTACCCATGTTGATGTTACTTATGATGGGAGATGGATACTTGGGACTACAGATACGTATCTGATTCTAATTTGTACTGTTTTCATTGATAAAGATGGGAATGCGAAGACAGGATTTAGTGGCCGCATGGGAAACAGAATTGCAGCGCCTAGGTTACTTAAGCTGACCCCATTGGATTCTCATTTGGCTGGAGCAAACAATAAGTTCCATGGAGGACAATTCTCATGGGTGAGGAAATTGATTTATTTATTTTATTAGAGGCTTTATGCTAGAAAGTTAAGGTATCCTCTTTGGTTTTTTAGGATGTTATAGTGAGTTAACTATGCACGATCTGCCAACTATTTATAGTCCGTGCTTATACGTCCTTGCCTGCAATGTTGTGCTCTATCCCTGAATAGTAAATAATATATAGATTGGTGAAACATATGTTTTTAAGCTCCTTTTTGATGGAGCCCCCATACTTGTTTTTCTGAAAATTTTACTTAGCTGCAGTCCGACTTTTGTTAAAAGTTTGATTAAATGATGTGACCTCAAATATAATCGCAGGGAAAAAAGATTGGTGTAAATGATGCTCCTTAAGCATTAATTTACTCATGCATGTCGTGGCAATCTTTTTATTTTTGTAGGGGGGGGGTTGGATGAAATAATTTGAATTATGTTTAAATGGCTATGTTCTATTTTCAGTTATTGTGTTTTGATTGCTTTTCGTACAAAAATTATTGTTTTGACTTGCTTATAATTGCTACGCGGGACAAATTTATTTTGGGTAAGCTTGTAAGTTAGTGCTGCCTCGGTCATTTGCCTCGATGGCAGACTATAAATCATGCGTATGCAGTTTCTCACTGTTCACTTATTTAATCTGAGTTTGCTATTGTTGAGTGGTGTGTGTCGTTTCAAATTTTATTTTGTGCGATAGACTGTGCTTTGCTGATGCACTTATTTGTATGTTTAGATACAACTGTGTTTACTTATTATTCACCATGTAGTCACGTTGTACAATGTTATTGATGCTTGAATGGAATCCCTGGCTTTTATACCTTAAGTTTTGGTATTCTAGAGGATAGAGTATTTTGGTATTAGCTCTTCCTCAAGCTGGCTCCCAGACTTCTTTAAGATTGTTGTTAATCTTATTGTTATTTTGCTTTGGAGTGATGTTTACAATGTATGAAAGCCAGTGGGAAAATTGATGGTGTCAGAATAATTTTCTTATTATATGATATCTCGATTACTGCTTTTCTTTTAGGTCCTTGAGTTGGCAAGTTTTTGAAATTTTGAATGCATGTAGAATTCCAGATTTTATGCAGCTCTGTTTTTTGAGTTAAGCTTCAACTTAAAATGAGGTCACATATACCAAATTATGTTATTATGACTCGCTATCTGTATATTAGAGTTGATTTGGTCATTTCATATAGTATGATCTATGATATGTTAATTGACTTAATTGTATTCATTTTGGAACGATGTCTTGATTGAAACCAGTTGATGATTGATGATGCTTAACACAGGTGACCGAGAACGGGAAGCAGGAACGCCACCTTGTAGCCACTGTTGGGAAATTTAGCGTTATATGGAATTTCCAGCAAGTGAAGAATAGCAATCACGGATGCTATCAGAATCAGGAAGGCTTGAAGAGTTGCTACTGTTACAAGATTGTGCTTAAAGAAGAATCTATTGTTGACAGTCGCTTTATGCATGAGAAATTTGCTGTGAGCAACTCTCCAGAAGCACCACTTGTGGTTGCCACGCCCATGAAAGTTAGTTCTTTCAGTATATCGGGCAAGCGGTAGATGTCTCTCCTCGCAGCTTGTGTTTACTTTAGCCTTCAAGATGCAGGGACAATTTGTTTGTGCTCTCGGAGCTTTTGTTTTCGACTGTTTTCACTTTCTCAAATTGTGGCTGATTATTTTTCCCTAGTGTAACTTTTCCTTTTATTTTGTTGGTGGTTAATGGTTGTCTTTTAATTAGTTGTACAAACAGACTTCAGCACTTGAATGTAGGCGCTCGTGGGTCTTTGTATTGGTTGGTAGTAACTGCACATATACTTACTTTAGCCGCTCTTTTGATTCCTCTTAATCTGCTGTGAGACCACTTAATAAATCATAAAAGGTAAACTGCTCCAGTGTGAAGCTAGATATTTAAAAATCAATTATTTTCTAAGCGATCTTAATGTTTCTTTGATGCTCTTGAACCTGCATGAGGAAAACATGGTTTAAATGTATTCTGAGTTTATTCATTTAGGTGTATATTATATTATAGCCAGTAACAAGTACTGTAAGAAGTTTAACTGATTATTTTCCGGCCTTCGAGTGTATATTTTGCGTATGGCCGCACTCATCAACTTGGAAAACCCCAACGCAAAATGAAATCTTTTGCTTCGAAGTCTCTAATTTTGGCTGCTACAGAAGTGAACTTCATTAAGATAGTTTATATTTTATCAAGAATTAAGCCGACTACGTATGTATATATTGCGGTTGCCGTAATCCAACATATATCTTTAGTATTTCAATTCTTTTAAAAGAGGCGAGTCGGGCTAATTTGTTACGGGGAGGCATTTTTGCTATGATTGAGATACTTTGTTAATTCTAGATGTTATGAATAAATTTATGCCCAAGTGGAGTAAGTACGGAAAAAATCATTTCCCTTCACAAAAAGTTCAAAATATAATGAGGAAGATAAAGAGAATAAATATAGTAGGAATGCAGATTTTTTTATGGGCGTCCCAAATTGAGGGACAGACTCTTTTCCCGGCTTTTCGTACTCGTAGAAAAGCTTTAGCTCCGTGCACTTGGGTCGACACTTAAGCCACTCATTTAAATGTTCTTTAGTCTCATTTAATTTAATTTAATTTAACTATTTTTTTAGAATGCAGTGGCCCGCATAGCAATTGCAGTTCATACTTGGGATATTAGAATCCAAAATCTGCTTTTATATCAACATTTGACATTTCCAAGTCTTCGTTTCTTAATATCTCAGACCACAATAACAATGTTATGAGCCGCGTATTTGATGATTGGATCACAACGAGGGTTGGGGTCAAAAACACAAAAGGATTTGGTAGGGGGCGGTGCACGGAACAAGTCTGAACCATCAACCATGACATTTCGTCCTCACGTCCTTGCTTTGCCAACCTCTTGTACGAGGGCAACATCGAAAAGCTTATCAAGCATGATAATCAGGCTTGAACTTTTGTTATGTCCCTTTCCTGCCTTTATTGAGAAATAAAATTCAGTTATTTCACTTTCCTGCCTTCATTGAAAAATAAAATTAAGGAACCCTGATTCAAAGAATCTAAAAAATTCAACGTCACTATTTCTAAACAATTTTGGATCCCGGCTGCAATATACACCGCTGTCAGGGTGAATATACTATTATTTTGATATTTCGAGGGAGAGACTTTTTAAAATTTTTAAAAATTCAGTTGTGCTATATATATATATATATATATATATATATCATGGTTGCAAAAATCAAAATTAGAATTAGTATCGGTTTTCGAGAGAGTCAATAAATCAGATCGAATCGGTCTAAATCGGATAAAAATCGGTTCAGTTGAATCTGTCTGAATCAGTTTAAATAAATTATATATAAAAATTTAATAACTCATAATATAAATATCTGAAATACATAATTACATGATTTTTTAATATAAATACACAAATTTATAGTTTAATACAAGAATAAAAGAGAATCACTATTTATCATCACAAGATTACAATTTCATAAGTGTAATATTTGATATATCATCATTTGTGCTCTATTAAATGATAACACCTTACGTATGAATCGGGCGGATGAAAGGGGTGGATGCCACCATTGCCGATTTAATTAACAATTAAATCAATCCAAATCGGTCTAATCGATTATATATAATAATTTGACTTATAATATAAATATATAAAAATTAGGTATTGATGTTATTTTGATATTATTATGTGTATTATATTTCATGATATTTTTTATATTTTTTTGATTTTTTTTATAATTATTTAGAATTAGTATTATTTTTTTAACTCGAGTTGAAACTGAATAAACTTTTAATTACGAGAAAGCCACTCCCACGTCCCCTGTTCCTTCACCCCCCTCGCCACCGCCCTTCTTCGCCTCCCCCGGCCGGCCCCGCTCCTACCCGCCTCCCCTCGGCCCTACCCCACCCAGCGCCGCCTCTCCCCGTCCTCCCCCGCCTTTGCCCCGCCTCCCCTCTGCCTCCCCCCGCCCTCCCTCAGCCCTGCCCTGCCCCGACTCCCCCCACCCCGCACCAACTCCCCCCGACCTCCCCCGCCAGTCATCGGCGGACAGAGGTGCGAGGTCGGCGGCAGCAGACAGGCAGCGGCGAACAGGATTTTTTTAACTAAAATTTCATTTTTGCCTATACACAAATAATTTATTTAATTTCATACCACGATTCCGAATCGGCGTAGAATTAGGGTGAATTGGCCGATTTGTGGTCCAATTTATATAAAGATCGATTCAACCCTAATTTCGGATCGGATTTCATCCGATCTGAGTTTAATCGGCTGATTCCGAGTGGAATCACCCGATTCCTTCAATGCTGATATATATATAAAGAGTATACAATGATACATTTGGTGAATCAAATATCATTGTCTAATAACAAACCATTTAAATCAGTGAATAATATTGGTACTATTTAGATTGCATTTGCTTAGTGCGAAATACATTTCCTTTTATTCGATGAATTTAATGGAGATCTAGATTCTTCATCTCATGCCCATCAACCAAAGCTGATGTATTCATACAATTCTATTCAATTCAGCTGATCAACAGGCAGATTTTCTTGTTAGCGAAAACTCCCAAGATTAGAATGTAATGACAACAATACAAAATATAATGAGAAAAATTTAAAAAAAGGTGACACAAGGAATTTTAAATTTAAATTCTCGAAATGAGGGAAAAATCACGGGTAATACTTAAAACACAAATCCACTATAATGAAATATTACAAAAAGATAAAATATTTATAAGATATAATCTAATCACAACCTCGTATGCAAAATAATCTCATTAAAATAGAATGACTCAAAAGGCTTGAGGTGGAAAATTTGTTGACAAGAAAATACTCTGATATTGAGAAAAACAAATGCAAAATACACAAACTCTCTTTTTCTTCTCCAAACAACTTCTTCACACTCAATTCTGAATTCTTACAATGTAGAATCTTTGTTTCTTGTTTTTCTCTCTTATTTTTCCTTTTGTATAACACACAATGAGAGGGGGTATTTATACTAACTCAAGATCAATACTGTAACACCCCGCTTCGGTTCACCCGTGAACCGACCCGGAAGTGTCATCGGCGACCAAACCGTTCGCTAATCTACTAGATTCAGTTAAGCCGACCCGGATCTACCCTCGGCGTCTTAAGTCGGAGATGCAAACATACAGATATGAATGATA
>JAVDBV010050232.1:0-14203 GCA_032619315.1 Piper longum
GTGGACCTACAATCTCATGGACACTTCACTGCCTCCCCCTCTTCCACTAGTGTATGTCTGTTCCAACAGTATTGTTGGCCACCCTTAAATACATAGAAGCATGAACACATTGAGAATGATCGATATTACCTTTAACCAAGGATTTAGATGATTAACTGAATGTCACTTGATCTGCTAGGGCCAGATCAGTGATAGCTATCGAGAACTAGTCAGTGTTTGTAGGAGCAGTCACTCTAGATTGCAGGAGATAAGCGTAGGCTCAACATTGGATCACCATTGTTTATATCACCACTATAGTCCAAACCCCCTCCGGATCAGGCACACATGGTTTGATAGTCTAAGTCGAGTTGATAGTAGCTACCTCTAATTAGGCAAACACATGGAGGAAGACATGTCATAGACCGTAGTGGGTTCGATTCACGAATTACATGGTTATGATTAGATCTTCGTCAGTTTGATGCACAGCCACCGTCCGAATCGCACAACCACCGTTTGAGTAGCACAACTATCTTCCGTGATGCACAACCACAGTCTGAGTTGCCCAACCACCGATCGTGATTCACTACCTCCAACTGAATGCACACTACTAGAGTTTGTGATGCACAACCACCATATGTCAATTGCACTACCACCGACCGAGTGGAAAAGTTATTGTAGAAGTAAGAGCCAAGTAGTTACCTCACCTTATAGGAGGACAACTACTTGAGGATGTTTTCAGCATTGCATAGAGACTACATGTCATAGTTTTAGAGCAGGGTAAGGCCAGAGATTGAGTACAAGATATAGCTATAGTAACATTAGCTAGACAGAGGAAAGTTAGGTGTCCTAGAATTATTTGGATGTGATGGCACATGATTGACTTCACTAGCCATCTTGCATACCATTGTCTTGACTTGACATCCTTGGGTCAGATGTGTATTGTAAGATAGTTTTAGTGATAGTCTTATGGGAATCATCAGACACTGTTTGTGAGTCTTTTAGGTATGTATATGAACAGAGTCCAAGAACAAGGCACTATGACCTCCGGATGAGATTGCCACAATGGTTAGATTGTTCAGCCAACATGACAGCAGATGTATGAGTTGTAGCCATGGTATACAGATCATGGAGATGGCCAGACATGCTAAGCCATCTAGAGCAGCTTGACTCGATTAGAACCTTTGGCTTAGATGGAGGGTTCAGTGGTCCTTCAGGGAGAGAGTGATTCCCGTGTGCTTCGCCAGCATGATTAAGTTCTTACCTTGAGACATACTATGAGGCCTTTACCCTGAGTATAGGACATACCTTCGTGGTACTGTTTAGAATTTACAGTGCAGGTAGCCAATAGTAGAATAGTATGGAGGAGATAACTTCACCCAAGCTTGGGAGCAATTCATATAGAAACTTTAGTCAGACCATACCACGCTGACCAGATAGAAGGACACCAGTGTATGCTCATCTAAATGGACAGCTTTCCTTGAGACTCTACCACAACGGTTGTAGATATATGAGTCAAGATTAGTGCTACAAATAGGAATGGGATGGCAGGTCACACACCACTTAAGAGCGGATGAGACACATGTCAAACCTCACTATGAGTCCCCGTAAACTTAAGGGGAGATAGTGATTCTTCGGGTTATTTGAACCTCATCCGTTTAGAAGTGCACGACTAGTATGGTATTGAGAAACACATGCCTACTATTAGTTGATTAAACTAGAGCTACTTAGGAGCCATCTCTAAGACTCGTCGTTGAATGGCTATTCCATAGGCTGACCACCTATGGCGGAGTCCAATCATGATGATCTTGGAGATATGTCCAAGGAACTACCCATATTTTTGAGTCACCCTATGAGATCCCTCAACTTAGTCCCACATCTAATACCTACTGGGCTAAGATCTTGTTTATAAGTGAGAATGGACTAGAGATCTTTATCTTGGTTAACTATTTTAAAGTAATGACTTAGGCCCATTATGCTGCACTTTAAGTTGGGTCAGCCATGGAAGGTCGTGGGTCACGGGCCATGGAAGGTTGTGGGTTGGGGCTAGCAATGGGCCAAGTGTAGGAATTTCGGGGACAAAATTTCTTAATGTGAGTGGATTGTGAGATCCCTCAACTTAGTCCTACATATAATACCTACTTAGAGAAGATCATGTTTATAACTGAGAATAGAGTATAGATCTTTAACTTCGGTTAACCACTTTTGAAGAGACGACATAACCCATTACGATGCACTTTGGTTTGGGTTGTTACAAATGGTATCCAAGCAACTTGGTTTCGTGTTAGATGATGAGCTAGACTATAGACGTTGGCTAAGCTCTTGGTCACAAGTCGTGGGTCATGGGCCATGGAAGGTCATCGGTTGGGGATAGCAACGGGCCAAGTGTAGGAATTTTGGGGACAAAATTTCCTAAGGTGGGTGGATTGTGAGATACCTCAACTTAGTCCCACATATAATACCTACTGGGAGAAGATCATGTTTATAAATGGGAATAGACTATGGATTTTTAACTTCGGTTAACCATTTTTGAAGGGACGACAGAGCCCATTACGTTGCACTTTAGGTTGGGTCGTTACAAATAGTATCAAAGCAACCTGGTTCTTTATTAGATGATGAGCTGAACTACGGGCATTGGCTAGGCTCTCAGACACGGGCCATGGAAGGTCGTGAGTCATGGGCCATGGAAGGTCGTGGGTCACGGCCATGGAAGGTCGTGGGTTGGGGCTAGCAAGGGGCCAAGTGTAGGAATTTCAGGGATGAAAATTTTTAAGGTGGGTGGATTGTGAGATCCCTCAACTTAGTCCCACATCTAATACCTACTAGGCTAATATCCTGTTTATGAGTGAGATGGACTATAGGTCATTGATTTCAGTTAACCATTTTAAAGAAATGACTTAGGCCCATTACGTTGTACTTTAGGCTGGGTCATTATAAATAACATCAGAGAAACCTGGCTCCGTATTAGATGGTGGGCTGGACTACGGACGATTACGCTCTCAGTCACGGACCATGGAAGGTCGTGGGTCATAGGCCATGGAAGGTCGTGGGTTGTGGCAAGCAACTGGCCAAGTGTATGAATTTCAGAGACGATATTTCCTAGGGTAGGTGGGTTTTGAGATCCCTAAACTTAGTCTCACATCTAATACCTACTGGGCTAAGATCCTATTTATAAATGAGAATGGACAATAGATCTTTAACTTCGGTTAACCATTTAAAGAAATGACATAGGCCCATTACATTGCACTTTGGGCCAGGTCGTTACACACCCAGTATCCTATATAGCTTTTCATTATCCCATCGTGACTCCGACAAATATCCATACATCACCACAGATAGAGACATGATGTCAAACTATGTGAGGATTAGACACCTCCAAGTTAGAGCCCTAGAACACTATGACTAATTTTCTAGGAGAGATCCAGTGTCTTTCTATGTGACCAGATATGTCAGACAAAGCCAAGCTTTCACTGAAGTATTTTCACATTCACCTTTCTAGATATACTAGTCCTACCATCAGCTTACTAGATGGTTGAAATGAGCAAACATTGACCAGTGCATGTGCCACAAACCAAATGCAGACTCTGCAGTTTCATGCAGAGTATGCTTTCATACTTCTTAAGATACATTGTGCATGCATAGATGTTCTCGTTTTCATTCCATCATAGAGAGCCCCTTTTAGCAGCACTTAGTGATTGTATAGATAGTTACGAGAGCTATAGCACGTAGTAGAGTAATAGCAGTTGTCCTTATTCCATTATGGAATAGAGTGAGATAATTTACTTTGGACCGAGTTGGATAGGACCTGGTGAGTGGTTTGGTTCCTCTTATAGGGATACCTGAGTGTTTGACCTAGACTGGCGACAGTGAACCATACAACCGATTAATATATACCCTTACTTGGCACTAGAGTCCACCATATGCTAATAAGACTCACATGACACCCTAGTATAGCAATAGAACCTGGAGCATAGTGCCATTAAGGTGCATGTAGTTGACCTATCACATTGGTGAGGATCAGGGAGACATGGGTAGATGTTAGGCAGCATATCTCATACAAAAATAGTTTTTTTTCTGATGTAGCCCAGACTAATACCCTATAGTACTTTAAAGTACCTGCTTGACCACCTAGTAGACCCTTAGGGGTGAACCTAGGTTTTCTTTTCCGAGAGGACATTGAATTTTAGTCCCCATAGTTTGCAGTGACCATAGGAGCTAGTCCAGTGAAACGATTAGAGCATGTATGGTCAATTCAGTCAAATGATTCTAGCATGTGTCGTATATTTTGCTAGATGAATTGATCATGTGTAGTCCTATCCAAGCAGATTATTAAGGAGCTAGCAATCTTTGTTTGTGTTTTGTGTTCTACCTTCATGTTAGTCTGTTTGGGCAATATGTAGCTAGCCTTTGAAGGTGGATCTACCCTCCAGGTTATAGCTAAACAGCTTTAGCTTTGCTAGCTCAGTGGCATCTTCAGTTGTAATACCCCCATTTTGGTTCACCTAATAACCAAATTAAAAATGTTACGATTAGGTTGAGTGATATTAAAAGTTGGTGGTCGAGTCAGTTGTAATACCCTGATTTTAGCGTCATGAGAATGGAAGATATTATTAAATATATGTCAGACACATCAAATATATAAAAACAAAAGTAAGAAAGAAAATAATTGCGCTAAGCTCATGTGTGTGTACGTTTTTCAATCCTCCCACCAAAGTTGACTGAGGATTTCAAAACCTACATATATAGTATGAAAAAAGTCAATAATGGGTGTTATTGGTCCAAAAAATAACTAGTAGGAACTGGCAAATGGGTATTTCATTACCCACAGAAACTTACGAAACTTTAGAATTGCCTCACAATGGGTGGTAAGCAAACATACTTAAACAAGTATCGGCTCGCATGCACGGCTAATATTTATATTCATACATACAACACTTACGCCCTCATATCATCCATATTACACCCGCCATGGTATTCGAGTGGCAAAAGGAACGGTTAAGTTAATGCCACACAATCCAAAAATATGTTGTGTTACACAGTACCCTCATACACCGCACAACCTCAAGGTTTGAAGGAGTACTAGTGTGGTCCATATATATCTCTATGGCTAATTTTGGAATTTTTATTTCTCTAGATAATTACTGAGATTTGTATTTATCTGCTTGCATGATTTCTACGCTTCGAAGAAAGAGTCCTGACAATTCTACAAACTGCCAGAGGGAATTTCTGAGGAAACTAAGGACAGGTAATGATAGCACGCCAGTAATACCGGAGTAGAAAAGTGTAGAAATTCTATAAAAGACAAACCCCGGCGTACTCAAAGGGGGGGCTCGCTGAATTGAAGAGAAGAAAAAGTAAAACCAGAAAAGAGAAGAAAGAGAAGGGGAGGAGCCCCTCGCCGGAGATCCATCCTCGGCGATCCCCTAGCGTACCCACATAGCTTGAAGTACCCCCAACATCATCTGCCACGATTGTTGTCCATCACCGCCGAAGGTCCCCCCCTGTCCACCACCCTATTGCATGGCGAAGAAGAAAGTTGTCATTCCCCACCTCCTTGCTGCCACAGAGAAGCTTGATCGAGGTGTTGCCGCACATCACATTGTTGCCATCAAGGAGCCCTTCTAGAGTCATGCCGTCTTGCTGTCCGTCCCCCTTGCTGCTGAATCACAGACAAGATAGACCCCTCCCCATCGCTGTGAGGGAGCCAAAGAAAGGTTCTGCTAGTCACCAAAGTCCGCCCTTTCCATCCCGTCACAGCAGGTGTTTTGTCTCTTTTATTGTTGCAGGGCTCGGATGAAGTAGAGAAGGGAAGTTTGAGGGAGGAGCCCTTCACTAGAGACGCTGCTAAGACGAAGCCACCATCGTCCCGGATCAGACCAAGTCGACCCAGGCCGTCCTAGAGCGTCGTCGGCATTGAGAATGTGGAGAAGAAGTGGCCTTTGCAGCGATACAAAGCAGCAAAAGACAGAGATTGTGGATTATTTTCTGACCGAGGTCGGCCATTTCCAGAGCCACCATGTGGTGAAAAGTGAAGACGGAGGAGTAGTCTCAAAACCCAAAGTGAGTTTAGCTGGAGTTCGCCATTGTAGTCTCCAGATAAAAGCAAGGAAGAGACCCATCCGACCAGAAGAAAAAGGCAGAAAACAGAGCAGTGGAAGACTGATTTCGTTGGTTTTTTCCGACCAATGAAGACCATTCCCCAAGCCGCCGAGAGGTGAAACGCGAAGAAGAGGAGAAGAGCCCTACCTACCGGTGTTGCAACAAAGAAGAAAAGAAAGAAGAAACAAAACAATGAAGGAGAAGGAAGCACTGCAGTCATAGAAAACAGAGGATTTGGATTAAAAACATAGGATTCATGCCGTCCTTGCCGTGAAGCTTACCGGAGTTGAGACGCCGGTGAAAACAGAGATCAATCGGAAGAAGAAAGGAGGCTCCTTCCCGTCCCACTATCGGAGTAAATATGGATATGCTTCTATGAAGTTGTCACTGCTGCCGGAGAAGACAAAAAACAGAGCAGTGAAAGACTGATTTCATGGATTATTTTCCCACCAACACCAGTCGTTCCCGGCTCCAATATGGTGACCGAAGTGAAGTTAGCAAGGTGATAAACAAGTCTGAGTCAATTACTGCCGGATTCCGATGCTACAACCTCCAGAAAAAATTTAGTAAGTGACCCATCTTTCACAACCTTTTTCCAGCCACCTCCAGTCGTTAACGGCCACGACACAATGACCAAAGTTAAGAGGGAGGAGTGTTATACAAACCCAAATTGATATTCGCCGGAGTTCGCCATTGCAGTCTCCAGAAAAAAACCAGTAAGTGACCCATCCGACCAAGGAAAAACACAGGAACAGAGCAGAAAAAGTTGTGGAGAGCTAATTTCATGGCAGTTTTCCAACCATAACCGATCTTTCCTGGCCATGAAGTGCTGACCAAATTGAATACAAAGGAGTGTTTTACAAGCCAAAAGTGAGCGTCGCCGTATTTTGCCATTGCAGTTTCCGGTAAAAATCAAGTAAGAGGCCTATCGGATAAGCGGAAAACGAAGTATTCAGTAACAAAAAATAGCCACGGAGAGCTGATTTCGCGGTTGTTTTTCAACCAAGGCCTTTCATTCCCAGACTATCCTTGGTAATCAAAGTGAAGCCTGAGACGTTATCTACAAAACCAAACCGATAGCCTCCGAATTGATTTAAAGGTAATAAAATTCACTATTTTGTGTAACTTGTAAAATCAAAGGCGAAATAGTAGATTGTGAGTACTAATTTCACCGTGGATTGACTTAAGGATTTGAATTGAACTCTAAGGAACCACATAAAAAATTTCTCTGGTACTTGTGATATTATTTTATTATCTCTTTGCACAGTAAAAGCTCCTCGGTCCTATCGAACTCTTTAAACACGGATCAAATCACAAGGACCGCTGCCTTAGGGACAAACGATTTTGCGCTCGAATATATATATATATATATATATATATATATATATTACATAATAAATTAAATATTTTTTTTATAAATTTTATACGGAATAAAAGCATCTCTCCCTCCTTTTCTCGACAGTCCGGGACCACCCAAGATGGCCCATCTTATCTACCCGCCGGCGCACTTGCCGCCGGACAACCCGGTCTCCTCGCTTCTCCGGCGACCGCCCCACCTCGCCGCCGGCGTCCCCTTCGGCAAGGCATCAACGCCGCCCCCTTCCCCTTCCCAACCTTAACCCTCCTTCCTCCTATGGCGCCACCATTTTTTTCTGTTTCTTATTTGATGTAAACAATGTCGCCTTCTACCGACCCTCTCACTCGCTTTTCCTACTCTTTTTCGCAGCTTCTGTCGTTGCACCGGCCGCGGCTTGTCGGGTCGGTCAAGGCCGGTGCGGCAAAGGAGAGTAAGGCCATCGCTGGTGACCGGGTGCTGGTAATTAATTTTTGTTGTTGTTGGGTTGTCGTTGTTGTTTGTTGAGTGGTTTGTGTGATTGGGTTTTATTTGGATTTTGGTTCAGGTTTTTGTTCCTCCGCATACTTTGATCAAGCACTGGGTATCGGTTCTTCGGAATGAGCAGACGCATTGCCCTCTTTTCAGTGAGAGAAGTTTTTATTGTTTTGTTTTGTATGTGTGGGTAAGAAGTTTAATGTAGTGAAATCATCATTTGTTGTATCTGTGTAGAGAAAAATTTTCATATAGCGTAATCTACATTTGTTGTGTGTGTGTGGAGAAATTTCCCCGGAGTACTTTAATAACTTCATGAGGTGGAGAGTTGGTTTATTCCATGCGGTTATTTGCATATGAGTAGCGTGCTTATCTTATGAATCTGTCGTGAAGTTTTTGTTTAGTTGATTTTGGATGGAAAAATGATTTGTGAGATAATAATTTATTTTCCTACTTGTCCATATTTGTGATGTTGGATTGTTTCTTCTGATATTACAGAGAATGCAATGGCGGAGCTTGGAAGGCTACTTGTTTACGAAGCTTGTAGAGATTGGTTGGTGAGTTGATGGTGCACGTAGCTTATGGAAGTTGATTTTTTCAAGTAATAGTTGGTATAGCTCTGGCCTCTAGTCGGTGGAAGAAGAAAGCTTATACTGCTTATACTGGGCAGGACGGATATTATGCTGCAAGCATGGTTTATTATGGGAAATAAGAAAAATTGTGGTATTGTTTGTTTAATTAGGTGTAGAATTTATTTGGAATATAGTTGTGCAAGCATATCCCTATAAAAAAATGGTTGTTTGAGTATCCCTGGTATTTATACTGGAAGATGATACCTGTCTATTATTCTGCTCTTTCTGCAGCCTCTTATTTCTGGAGAGATTCAGTCGCCGATGGGTGTGGCCTCTGTAGAGTTTATTGACCCCAGAGAGCCCATTATGGTTAGTTTAAGAGTTATTATCTGCCTCGACATTTAATTGATTAATTTTTTTTTTGGAGTATTCAATATGATTTCAGAGTTAGTGGTGGTTCCTAGTATAATTTTCATTTGTGCTGCATCTTGTTTCCTGATGGCTAACTGTGAGATTTATCCAACAAATTGCATTCGTCAGGTTGTTCCCATCCTTAGAGCTGGTCTGGCCTTGGTTGAGAATGCATCAGCAGTATTACCTGCTACTAAAACCTATCATTTGGGTATTACAATTTACCAAGATCAACCCTTGTGTATTTAACTGCTAAAATCCTGATCAGAAATTTTCGGTCACTATAATTTTGTTATGATCTCACCATCAATAAGGAGGTGGGGTCTTCTTTACATTTACGCAATATTTAATACCTCGTTAATTTTTTTTTTTTCTGTCTCTGATCATTATTTTCATGTGTGTTCAAGGGATAAGCAGAAATGAAGAGACACTTCAACCAAGCATATATTTAAACAAGTAAGAACATCAGGTTCCATACATCCCTATTTATTATTGCTGTTATGCAATCTTTTTCATTACTTTATTTTGATAATTTACTTTGAGAAGTTTAATGTGTCTTTAAGCTGTTTGGTGAAACAACCTTCTTTTCCCTTCAATTGAATCAATGTCAATGTCCATAAACGAAGCCGATAAATTAATTTAATTTGTTACCTTTTTTTCTTTGCAAGGCTTGAGATTACTCTATTAAACTAAAACTAAGCTGTGTGCTAGAAATGATAGCTTATACAGTAATTCTTGTTCCTCATCTTCCAGGTTACCTGATATTTTTCCTGGGGGTTGTCGTGTTCTTGTAGTGGATCCCATGCTTGCAACTGGTATTATCCTTAATTTTCTAATTGTGATGTCGCTTATAAACATTTTCTGAGGCAGTGCAATGCCTTTATAATCAAATATTCTTTTGTATTGCCTTTTGGAATGCTGACACCTTCTTGAGCTTTTAACCAAATATTTTACCTTTTTCTAATATGGTTTAAACATTCTCAGGTGGTACAATAGTTGCTGCAGTCAACCTGGTGAAGGAAAGGGGTGTTACTAATAACCAAATAAAAGTGGCAAGTGCTCTCTCTTACGATGCCTGCTTATGCACGTGTTAAGCATAAATGCAAGGCTGATCTCTAATTGTCCTACTTCTCGATTGTGGATTTACTAATTTTCATTCCATGAAATTCTTTTAGTCTTTAATGGGAGGAAGGTAGAATATGCTTGTTGGAAGGTGGGGTAGTTGCATGCAGAAGATGGCTTTTATTGTGTTACAGTCTAGAAGTGAACTAAGAAATATGAAATGAGCTGAAGTGCTGCTGATGTGCATGTTTTATCGAGCAATAGAAGATGTTAAGCGCAAGTTAAAGCAACTTTTCATGATCTAGGACATTCCCTTTTTTTATTTTTAAAGTACATTGAGGTTGCTGCCCTTGAGACTGTACGTGCTTTGCAAGTACCTGTACAAGTGTCCATAAAATCTTTGTTTATCTCATGACTCATGGCCTTGTTTGATTCTGGTAAGTTGAAGTTATACCTTCAATAGCAGCCATTAATACTAAATTTACAAAGTATTGATTCAGCAGATATCTGCTGTGGCCGCGCCCCCAGCACTTCAGAAGCTCAGTGAAAATTTTCCTGGGTAAGTCAGATGAATTATACTATTTTCTTCTCTTTCTCTCACTAAATTGATGAATATAGCTTTCTCCTCTTTTATCAAGTGATGAACGAACCTTTATTGGACCCTGAAGTCGTTTTTTATTTTGCCCGTAGGCTTCATGTGTATACTGGGACTATTGACCCGACTGTAAATGAGAAAGGGTATTAATTACTTTTTCATTGCTTTTGCTCAGGCTTGTGCTTAGCAATACAGTCGACCTTGTTGCAATTACTTTTGCATCTTAAATTACTAATGAAAGGTTTCATTTCAGATTTATTGTTCCTGGGCTAGGTGATGCAGGTAATCGAAGTTTTGGCACTTAAATCACCATTGCAAAATAGTACACTATTTATTTTAGGATTGCGAGCTATCCTGGAAAGTATTCTATTCTTTAGCATTATTTCTTTTTAAACATTGCAAGTATATGGATTTTGACTCTGATCCAATCTTCTTCAGTCAGCTAGAAATGAAATGAGACGCACAAAATTGCAATGTTTTGATTTGAATTCGTTTTGAATGCTAGCGTTGGTTTTGATGGATTACATGCAAACGCAGATAACAACGCTGTGCTTTGCTCGAAAAAATAAAATATAAATATTAATTTTTTTAAAAAGACAGGGCTTTTGCTAGTAGAAAAATTTATGGACGGGTTAGTTTATAATTATATTTGAGGGGTGAAAGAAAGAGTGCTATTCTCAATGTAATGAGACCTTTTTTTTAGGCTAATGATGTTTTTGAGAGATGAAAGTGATAATCTGAGACTTGTAGTATTTGATTGATTGATATGAAATAAATGTAAAATGTATCAACTTTTTTTATTTATATAGTTTACAAAGAGTTACTTATATATAAATATGAGAAGTAAAATTTCTTCATAAAATTTTAAGATCTCTACTGCCGCAGGTTCAGTTCTTAGGTAGAATATTTCACCCCAAATCCCTACCTATGCAATATATTTTCACCCTTGGAAACACTTAACTTTCCACGAGTAACACAATTAGGGATATATTCTCGCAAACAACTCTTTAATACTATTACTGGTACTCACTCACAATCACAACTTATTGATTACCAAAACCAATTAAAACTTCAATACCGTTACTTCAATTCATTTTCAACACTCACGCAACAAACAAACAATAGCAATCACCCTTTATTAATATCCAATTTCCAGAGATGACTAATCTCAAATACTAATAACTAGTAATTTGCCTCTTATCGATCATTATTTTCTGCTCATACCCAATATCCTTGCAAATTTGCACCCGAGTACCACATTACTTATTGGTTAGGAAATCAACACACAAATAGAAACCTCAGTTGGGCTAATTTTGCATTACTATTTGCACTTTTCCCTATTACCTATGCTCGATCACACACAAGCACACCCAATACGTTGTTCTCGATTATTAGTACCCCTTACAAGTAAGCTATTTCGAGAACTAAGTAGCAACCTTCATAATCACTACCCAATCTTCACTAAACACAAATCCTCATGTTTGGTTGTGCCGATCTCTACCTTTATTTGTCCCGGTAACCAGTCCTCGTAAATAGTTATGTTATAAACTTTGACTACGACCTGGTACTAAAGTTCCTTACCTAATCGCCACAACTAACAAGCAAATATGTAGATTTACGGAAACCACTCCCAACCTTATTTTAAGACACAATAATACAAGGAACACAAGCACTCGAATCCTCTCAAGTACTCACTTGACCTTGTGTATAGCTCCACTTGGCCTTGCCCTAATGCCACTTGTTCACACAAGGACTCACCTAGGTCGCCCCTCTAACAAGCAATCATTGTAACTACACACCCCTAGTCGAACTCCCCAATGAGAATAACTAATGCATAAACTTAACTAAATTACTCATGAATCAAAATCAGTAAATAAGGCGTGTAAAAAAGTACTTTGATCAAGCTTCGAAGATCCTTCAAAGTTTTAAGTTCCAATCCCTATTCCAAGAGATCGACCATGACAATCTCCTCTCTCCTTGATTTGACTGTCTTCTTTCACAATAGGGATGTCAAGAACTCTCCTAAGTCCCCTCAAAGGCATCCTCCCCTCTTGTGATTAATCAATTCTCTCGTGATTCTCTCACATGATCATCTTGTATGTCTAAAGATCTGACCTATTTATAATGACTAATTCCTACTTAGTTGTAAACTCCAATTCAGTTAATAGGAAAGAGTCCCTCCTCTTCCTAACATCATCTACAAGTATAACTAGAACATGACATGCCTCCCATGTTATTCAACACGTTCCTAGTTGAACTCTATGGCTTGTGGAAGAACCTTCTAGGCCAAAGAACCCCAAACCCTAACATTTGATTCCCAATAAGATTAAGGTTTGATTCCGGCTCCACCAAGACTCCTTCTTGGCTCCTTCTCCTAGTCAACCTCAATGTTCAAGTTCAGCACTTCCTTGTGTTGTTTAAGAATTCCTTCCTAAAATCTTGACCAAGTTTAAGTCCATTGAGAAGTCCCATAGTCCCCAGCTAGCCCACACACACAACTGCTACCAGTAATCCTACATGTACTAGGATTTCTAGTTCCTCAATCAGATCTTGGAACTCCACTTTTCAACTTTTGGTCATCGCCTAGCACTTGCCTAACATTCCTAACAATACTCAATCACTCCTTTTGGTACTCCCGAATCCAGATCTCAGCATGCTCGGTACCCAGTTCCTAGCACTACTAACAAATCTCATGCACTACTACTTATACCCACTTCTCAGCATGATCGATCACCACTCCTAAGCGTACTCAGTAACTTTAACCAACAATACCCAATCCTGATCGGTAGTTGTAACACACACTCAACATCTTGAAGTTAATTTGGAAGCTGATGAACACAACTTGCTCGATCATCCCTAGGCAAGGTTTGGTACACACTCCTTATGATTCGATGAGCTGCCCTAGGTCATTGAACACTAGCACTCGCTGTGCTCGTATCTAGAAACTCGGTAATGCTTGATTCCACTCTTTGAAACCCGATAACACTCCTAGATGTTCCAAAAACCTCCTTGCACCGATGCTTGGTTATCACTACAATTATAAAACACGGTTACAAGTTATAAGTTGTTTTCACTACTAAGATAACACCGACTATTGCTCTATGGATTGAGTATATCTAAGAATAGTAAACAAACCCTAGGTATCAGGACGAGACATGATTTGTAACGACCCGCCCGAACCGGGCCAAGTGTTACTTAAAAAGTTCAATTTTATAAACATAACATGCAAAAACTTGAATTATAATATAGCAAATAAATCTACAAATTTATTAATCATAAAAATAATAAATCATATTATGATAGCATGCATTAAAATAAAGAAATAAATTAACTACTTAAGCAAATATTCCACAGTCTTGGACCGTTTCCCGTAGCCACACTTATAACTCAAAAGAGTAAAAAGGAAGTCTAATTTATTATCGATTCACCAAACCTACTTTGGTAAAGAACCGTCCACCACACTCTTAAGCATCAGTCCAAAGTTGTTCACCTGCGGAGGTAATTCCGCGTTAGTGATAAAACCACTAAGCCGCATAATTACATGAAACAAGTCAATATATTCCACATTAATATTTCACAAATCTTTTAGTTATTATGAGCCTATGCTGAGCTCCATTTATGCCGGGAGGGGTGGCCACCCCATCCGGTTACCATCCCATG
>JAVDBV010050233.1:0-19366 GCA_032619315.1 Piper longum
GAGTAGATCCGAGTCGGCTTAACCGAATCTAGTAGATTATCGAACGGTTCGGTCGCCGGTAGCATTTTCGGGTCGGTTCAAGGGTGAGCCGAGTCGGGGTGTTACACATCTGCTTGAGGCGTCTCTCATAGGTAAATGGTTGATTGATCTTTCAATTGTATAAGTTTCTTGTGGCATGATTGGTGATGTTATGTTATATTCTGTTACGGTGGTTCAATCTATTAGGTTGCTTATGTGATAAAGTTTTGGAATTGTGAGAGACAATGAATGTAGATAGCATCATTTTCTGTTTATAATCAGTGATCTGATTTTGCTCTACATGGGAGCTGCCTGATTCTTGGATTTTGTGCTTCACCTTCAAGCTCAAAAAATAATGTATTTTTTTCTTTGTAATGTAGCCAACCAAGAGCCTCATTAGCAGCTTAGGATTTTGCATGTTGACGTGATCAAAGTGGTTTTGGATTTGTGAATTGAGACAACAGCCAATTTATTAGGTGCTCCTTATATTTTATTACTAGTTAAAATTGATTATCTGTATTGGTAGGGTTCAACTTGTTTGGCTCTTCAAAGGTAGATGCAGCCTGATTTTGTGCCTTAAGTGATGCAAGTTTTGGTCTTTCATTTATCCTCCTGCTTTTTTAAAAAGAAAACTTAATGGATTGATGCTGGTGGTGAAGCTATATACCTATGGTCTGATGGAACTGCTATGTAAGGATGGGCAGGCAGCGTACAATACGTATGGGTTCACCATGCATTAAAATTTATTCTATGAGCTTTGATGGAGTTTTATTACCTGTTTCTTTGATCTAATTGGATACAAGAATAAAGGTGACAATATCAAATATTCTTTTGAAGTAAAAGCTTAGCTTTACTTGTAATGAGTTGAATTATTTCCACATATGGGAGATCAGAATTTAGCTAATTAAGAAAAGCCTTATCAGCCAAACACTTTTTAAAAAAGTGGGTGACTCGTTCATACATTATTCTTTCCCCTACCCATCTTTTTGTAGTAATTGGTGCCATTGCCATAGGCAAGCTTGGGTATTGTTACCATGTCCATGATGTCATGAATGTTTCCATCCAATTTATAATATGATATATTGTTGAAATGAATTAAGGCTAGCTTTGGAAGCATTTGTGAGGTTGTTCCATTGTGGTGGGGAGATTAAATGTTCAATTTGTAGAAATTTTCTAGGCAAAAGTAGTCACGATTGTTACAAAATGGGGTGTTTTGTTCCCTTTGGATGCTTTGTATGTTCAATGAGTGAATAGTAACATGGGAAGATCTCAGGATTTATTCCAGTGGATTGCTACTGGTTGGAGTGTTTTTCTTTTATCATTCGATGTATGAGTGAAGATAAGCGTTCTTTAAATGTTTGTTATTTGATTCTATCAGTGAGCAAATCTATGAGTTAACCTCTCAAGATTCAAGTGTAGTGAGGTAGCTTTCTTTTTTCTTGTCCTGCTTAACCTTTAAGATTTTGTGAGGCCTTGTCCAACTCCCTGAACAAAATTGGGCTTCTAGAATTTGCCTGCATATCCTAGTATTTTGTTTTAAGTATTTTAAGACACTTTGGCTCTGCAAACTTACATCTCGTACTTCTTTCCGAAAAATTGTCATCTAAATAAATGGATACATCTATCTTATTGGAACTAGAATTTCACTCTACAGGTTTTTCGCTATTTATCGGTTTCATCATTGATCTCATGCATCATTATCTTCAGAGACTGATGAACCTCAGCAGTTTGGTTGGAACTGCTGAAGATGAAGCTGAAAGGCTCCGGAGAAAGCAGTCTCATCTCCAAGAGAAAGAGGGAAAAGCTAGCCGAGAACTAAAATCAATGCGGGAAGAAGTTTCAACCCTCACTGAGAGTCTAAAGAAATTGAAACAAGAAGCTCAAGAGAAGGAAAAAATGGCAGCCTCTGCAGAAGCACAAGTCATTGCTCTCCAAAAGCAGGCTGAGGATTTACTTCTTGAGTATGATCATTTATTGGAAGATAATGATAATCTCCAACAGCAGTATGGGATCAGGAATTAAAATTTTTTTGAAGGTTTATTGTCAAATGGGGTCACTGGAGCGTTGACATTCTCGTGATCGAACTGCAATTTTGTTGATGATCACAGCTGTTCTCTTTGGCAAAGTTCCACAACCGAGGAAGTCCAACGAAGTTTCAGTTCCAATTGATTTAACATTGCAGTGGACTGCTGATCATTGATTTACCATAGATATTCCTCTTCTATAGTCTAACCTCATCATGTTGGGATTGTTTTACCTGAAAAGCATTGGAAATCTCTTGTATATAATTTTTTTTTAATTTAGCCAATATTCAAAATGAAGATTTGTGTGGGTGACAATTGGTCTAGTCTGCCATTGCAATATCACATACGTCCTATTTGAGAAGCATTTGACAAGTTTTGGCCACAGAGAAGCCATTCACGATATGGCTCTGATCTTCATTCAATTTCCTGTTAGCTCCTTGCATATTTGATACCATGTTGAAGGCATTTGGATATTGAATCCGTGACATTATTTTTCAATACTTACATGTTTCGCATTTTAGTAATTATGGGGTGAATTGAATAAATTATATTACTAGCAAATTGGTTACTATTGTTGTTTTAAGTAATAAATTTCGCCAGACATTATCTTTAGATCACTTAGTACATATCAACATGAATTTTCCAAGACCCCCCAGTTCTAAGCTAACTAATTTTAAGTCAAGAATGCTTAATCTGGAAAATAAAAATTAAAGGCCTAGAATCTAATAATAATAATTAAGCACAGGTCAGCTACCAAGTAACCCTAATAATTAACTGTTCATAACCAGACTAAAGTCTCAACTGCATTCCTGACCATCTAGAATTTAGAGGATATAATTCATCAATGGGATTCACTCAATACAACATGGATCAATGAACTTGATCATAGATATTAGACAACACTCATTATTTGAATCCTTAATTAATATGAAATCTCTTAAAATCATTTCTATCAAAATTACTTTTGCTTTTTCTCAAATATGTTTCATAAAATACAGAGCTTTTATGGGTTTTTTTGGGAGCATACAAGGGTGAATATATTTATGGTTCTTTTAATTTTTAATGGATACTGTTATTATTATAAAGTACAAATCCATTTACACATATGAGATATACGAATCACTAGTTTTAAAACTCATAATTTGGGCTCGTATCCAAGCCAATCCAAAATTATTTATAATAATTTTCAATTTAATAAGCAGAAAAATATATTAGATATTATTTTTTTAACATTTATAATTGATAAATATATGATTTATCTTACTTTGAATTATTGATTTGATTAAACTAAAACAATAACTAAACTTAAAATAAAAGAATCTGTTTTTAAAATTTTTTTACTTGACTCGAAAGACTCAAAGAAACACGGAGAATTAGTTATAAAATTCGTCAATAGAGAGTCATTTATGGTGTTAAACTAAGGGAGTTTTTAGAATAAAAAAAAAAATAATCCATTAAAGTATTGGTTGGAGGTACATGCCAATAAATATTTGTAATATACACAAATTTAGCCACCATAAACAACTCAGATCTAGTTTTCAATGGCCAACATGAAGCAAATTGTACTGTCAAAAGCATTAAGATGGTTTTTTTTTTTAAAATTCCTCTTTTTAGTCTGTTAGTCGCTCTAGACAAGAAATGAGGGCATGTAAAAATTAATGCTACTAATAGTCTTAGCAGGTAACAAATGTCCCGAAAATGATGAAGCTTAGAAAAATTTGAGGCTGATTTTTAAATTATAATTTTTTATCTCGTGAGTTCGGAAATTGATAAACCATAGACAGAATGTCGGCCCTCTTCCATCCTCTCCACGTCTCCTTATTGTCGCCGGCCGTTCCTCCCTTTTATCGCCCTCGGCCATCTTTTTTTAATTTCGTCATTTACGTTAATCCATTTCATGAACATAGAATGGGAGTTTTTTTAAACAAATTTTTTTTATACAATATCAATTATCATGCATGATATTCAACCACAAAAGAGTGGTCTAGGAGACAAAGGTTGAATTCGACTCTAGTTCGATATGAAATGGTGGGTGGTTATGCCTTTGGGTATCCTCACCACATGAAGTTCTTTCGAACGTGGCTTGCGTACAACCTTTGAGTCACACATCTCCCAACATGCATGCCCATAAAATGGATAACATATCAATCGTACATATGAGATGATGAATTATAAAATAACATATATATATATATATATATAAAAGATTTGTGTATAGTGTAAAGCTGTTTGTATAAATTTAATTTCTCCCTTCGTGATTATATATGAGAAATACTCATTACACATCTATTTTTGGGGAAGTTTTTTCGTTCAATTAATATTGATTAATATGATATATTTATTTGCATTCTAATTCTAATTAAGATAAATTTATGTATAATTCTATTAAGATTAAAGTTTTTACTGCACGAAAACCCTATCTATTGTTGATAAATAGTTTAGAAAATGAGTAATTAATTAGGATTATAACTTTTGAATCCTTAAATAATTTATTATTAACAATGATAATAATTCATCTTTGTTTTAATAATAACTTGTTTAATTAGCGACTTAATGGTTTTAATCGAATTAGAAATCTTTAGTTAATATTATTATTATACCTATTTATTTTAATAATTGATTAGGAATATACACATACATAATAGTACTTATTTTAGAATAGTATGCTATATATTATTACAATAAATAATTTAACTTCTAATTAGCAGACTACAACTATCATATTCACAAAAGGCAACGTTGAACAAAAATATAATCACCAACCGTAATAACGAGCGTGAACACGGTCCACCTTACATTATCAAAATATCCACTTGTCCCGTGAACGTCGTACGCTCCCCTCCAAAACTCAATACTATAATAATGCAAAAATATACAAAACGCACAGCCAACTAAGTAATATTAGAGAAAAAATAAATAAATAAATAAAGTGCTAAAAAGATGAACATTGATCAATGTTGGGTCTTTTTTTATATTCTGCCTTCTTTTTTTTAATCTATGGTGTAGAATCTACAGATGGCGAATTTTCATTTTTTGGGTTTAATAAATATAAGATTATTATTCTGTGAAAAATTTAATGCAAATGCTGTCTAGTTTCCTCGTGTGTATAATGTTTTGGATAATAATTTAGAGCCTTACATACACGAGCTCACTCTCATATAATTCATATGAGTTGCAGAGTAATTTAGTGGATCTTACTACCTTAAACTCCATATAAATAAAAATAAAAAGAAATAATAGGATAATTAAAGTTATATTTTTAATCTACTCATTTTAATTTTCAATTAATTAGGATACAAATTAGTTTTAAAATATTTTTAAATTAGCGTATCTTTTACTAATCTAAACATAAGTTTGATATTAATGTCTAAAAAGAAATAAAAATTCAACAATCTCCTACTTATATAGTTTTATATTCTATATGGAGAGTATTATATATGTAGATCTACTAAAAAACTCATGATAAAGGTGTATGATCTTATATAAGCTATAAAAATTGTATCTCAATTTTATTATTAATTATATAAATTTTGCTAAGTAAACATTGATCAACTTACAGTCTTACAAAACTATAATTAATTATATACATATACACACATAAAAAAAACTAAATTCTTATTAGTTTTGAACTTATTTATTCTTAGTATGGATAATAAATAAAAATAGCTAGAGTCGGGGACTTCCAGAGAAGAAGTATTAGGCTTTGCTGGGTGAATATCTTTTATTTCGGCTTGAGATATTTTTTTAATTTTTTTTATTTTATGAATCAATTTATTTTGTTTTTTTTTTTCCAACCAACTAACTTAGAATTGAGCCCTCGCACGCTCACGCTACATCTTTCGTCTTCTTTATGTTTCAAGCCATTTATTTATCACCGAAAAACACACAAGAGTACAGAAACTGAACCATGTTCGCCTCCATCGGCGCTGTGTTCACGCAATAAATCTTCACCGCGCGACCCGCGTGCGACACAGCCTTTTCCGCCGCACAACACATCCCTTTGGACCGTAGCTAATAACTCTCGCCCTGCCGCCATGGCCGCTCGCCACTGACCACGCAACCCAACCCATTCCGATAACGACGCCCACATCTCCATCTCTTCTTCTTGGCCAAGAAGAAGAAGAATATAAACCAGTCGGAGCATATACCCCAAGCACCCACTCGCAAAACGTATATACCAACAATGTATACGATACTATGATTACGAGAAACAGTTCCTACTTTGCAGCATAGAGACCCGGGCCAATCTTTGCCCCACGCTACTCTCCCAACCCCCCACCCTCGAAAGAACAAATCCCTATTCTCGATCCTATAAATACAATCATTAGCCTGCTTCTTCAAACAAAAGACACAAATTATAATTTAAACTAAGCCTTAAACATTGTTCCCACTTTGATGTTATTAATATCCCCTAAATAGATTAAAAGTTAAAACGATATTTTATTACAAGGTGTATAAACGAGCAGAATTGAACTTAGTTTGGTTGTTTTTTAATTCAACATGATTTTTGATAAGCCCGTTCAACTTCGTTTTAATACTCAACAAGTCTTTAATTTATTATAGTTCAAGCAGTTGTGTCCAAAATTTGTGGTGTTTATGTTTGATTTATGTTTGGCTCGCTTTGTTTTTGGTTGTTTTTTAATTCAACATGATTTTTGATAAGCCCGTTCAACTTCGTTTTAATACTCAACAAGTCTTTAATTTATTATAGTTCAAGCAGTTGTGTCCAAAATTTGTGGTGTTTATGTTTGATTTATGTTTGGCTCGCTTTGTTTTTGGTTGTTTTTTAATTCAACATGATTTTTGATAAGCCCGTTCAACTTCGTTTTAATACTCAACAAGTCTTTAATTTATTATAGTTCAAGCAGTTGTGTCCAAAATTTGTGGTGTTTATGTTTGATTTATGTTTGGCTCGCTTTGTTTTTGGTTGTTTTTTAATTCAACATGATTTTTGATAAGCCCGTTCAACTTCGTTTTAATACTCAACAAGTCTTTAATTTATTATAGTTCAAGCAGTTGTGTCCAAAATTTGTGGTGTTTATGTTTGATTTATGTTTGGCTCGCTTTGTTTTTGGTTGTTTTTTAATTCAACATGATTTTTGATAAGCCCGTTCAACTTCGTTTTAATACTCAACAAGTCTTTAATTTATTATAGTTCAAGCAGTTGTGTCCAAAATTTGTGGTGTTTATGTTTGATTTATGTTTGGCTCGCTTTGTTTTTGAGTCGAGCAGCTCATTCGTAAACTCGATTATAAAATAAAAAATATTTTACTTAAAAAATGTAATAAGCGTAGACTGAACTCACGACTTCCAAGTGATCAATGTGAGTTGTTATTATATTGTATATAAATAAATATAACTAGTTACAATTAAACTTATTAGTACATATATATATATATATATATATATATATCTTAGCCGAACGTAAAATAATTAATTTACATAAGATCAATTCTTTTTAATATTATATAAGTTTAATATGACCTTAATATGAGCCAAATACAATTAAATACTCTTTAACTTAAACCCTATTCGTTGTTAACGAACTATTTATTTCGAGCTAAATATTTTTTAAGTATAAAATTAATAATATAAGTTTAAGCCAAATATTTGTTTACATTTTTTTCGAATAAAATATTTTTTTAAGTATAAAATTAACAATATAAGTTCAAGCCAAATATTTGTTTACACCGTTATTTATCACATACAAAATCGTTGAAAAAACTTAACGACACAGCATTAATTAGCTAGAGAAGACAGAAGTATGCTCGCTCATATCCTAAATGTGGCCATGCATGCACCTGCCATTCGGAAAGCCAGCTCCATTGCCGACGAGTGTGAAAACCGGGACCCACACCCAACGTGTCGAACGCCCACACATCCCAACCCATCTTCCTCATCAACCCCAAAAAAGAAGAAACAAAAAACACCGCACCGCCACCACCACCGGTAACCCGCGGCAACGATGACTCAGGCGATACCAAAAACGGCGGCGGACTGAATGACGGTGCGGCGGCGCTGCACCGGCGGTGGTTTCCCTCACGCAAGTCAAACATAATCGCGACGACGGCAGCGACTAGGAGGAGGAGGTAGTGGGGGAGGGGAGTGCCGTTTTTGGTAAGTGCGACCATGGCTCTTGGGAGGAAGAGGTTCTGCGTTAGTTTTGATTCTACAATTAATGGCGGTGACACAAATGGGGACTATTAGATAAAACGGTTGTAGTGCATGAAAGAAACAAAAAAAAAACTCTTAATAGATGATCGCTCGTTTCTCTTTCTCCCTTCTTTGGCACCATCTTTGCTTTCGTCGATTTGGTAGAATGGCTTTTCGCATATGAATCCAAAACGATATTATTTCTCTTTTGTTGTGTGCGTGTTGTTGATGACAATGGTGGTGATGATGAGTGATGTTCTGGTCGGTCGCAGGGTACGCGGTGGACCGGGACGATGGCGGGGAACGAGTGGATCAACGGGTATCTGGAGGCGATATTGGACAGCGGGGCGGCGGCCATTGACGAGCCGAAGGCGGCGGCGGTGACGGTGAGGGAAGGGGGGCATTTCAACCCGACGAGGTACTTCGTGGAGGAGGTGGTGAGCGGCGTGGACGAGGCCGACCTCCACCGGACGTGGATCAAGGTGGTCGCCACCAGGAACACCCGAGAGCGGAGCAACCGGCTCGAGAACATGTGTTGGAGGATATGGCATCTAGCACGCCGAAAAAAGCAGGTATAAGATATAATCAATCAACTTTTGTATACCTCTCCGCCTTCCTTGAGATTGTTGTCTTGTTCTTGGGATGGATCGATTGCCTGCTTGTGCGTGTGTGTTAATTATCAGTTTTGTATTTGAGTGTGACTGGATGCCAATAATATTATGTATGGTGGGAAACAATGACGAGTTTAATCTTTGTTTCTTGTTGAGTTTGTAGGTCAGGTGGAGGGAGTAGCTTTGGCTGTGTTTATGCTTGGAGTAACTTTGTTTGAATTTGAATAATTGGGCTACAATTATACAGTGTTCAATGCTTGTTAATATGAACTTTTTTTTTTTTGAGGTATGTTAATATGTTATTTGATGGTTGTCTTGATATTTGAATGCTTGTCTGCATGTGTGTTATCAGTTTTGTATTTGTATGGCTGGATGCCAGTAGTGTTATGTGTGGTCGGAAACTATGAATGGTCTAACCTGTGTTTCTTGTTTTTGTAGATCAGGTGGTGGGTTAGCTTTGACTGTGTTTATGCTTGAAGTAACACTTTTTGAGTTTGTAATATCGTGCTGCATGTATACAGTTCTGTTCATTGCATGCTAGGAGTTTGTTTAAGAAACAATTTTTGCTCCTCCCCTCCCGGGAGCGAGACCGATGGAGACGTTGTGTGTCCCCACCGTCTGATGATTGGGATGATCGACCGACCGCGTCCCCAACGCCGTCCCCAGGCGTAGCCAAAAACCACTCTTTGTTTAAACATTAATGAACAGTATTGTTCATTGCGTCCGCTAATACTTAAAAAAAAAACAGTTAAAAGAAATTAAGTTGTTATTGCCTAAGTTAAAGGTTCATTCTTGAGAAAGTTGTGATAGAAAAGATAAAAGTTTTTATTGTGTTGCTACACTTTGAAAAGTAGAAAGTTGGGCATGCATAAAAATTGAAAGGCATCTATGTTTCGTTTGTGTTCTTATGGAAAAATTGGAAGCCTCGTGCCTTAGCAAATATTGTTGTTTATTTACAACTACTGAACTAGAAGCTAAAGCTTAACACAGTATCTAATTGGTTCATTTTCTCGGCCACTGTGTTGGTGGAATAAACAATGCCATGAAGCTAATATGATTAGAATCGAGTGTTTGATTATCTACTTTCACTTTGTTGAGTTGCCTGTAAGCTTCTTTTGCCAACATGTACTTTGTTATTTCATTGACTATATAAATTACACGAGTGCTTTGCAACTTCTTATGATGAAAGTCAAGTGTTATCCTGCAATTAACGAATCACTTTGATTCTTGAAACTCACAATAGCTTGAATGGGAAGATCTGCAACGGATGGCAAATAGGAGATGGGAAAGAGAGCAAGGCCGACGAGATGCTACCGAGGATATGTCTGAGGATTTATCTGAAGGAGAGAAAGGAGATACACTTGGTGAGATGGTTCAAAGTGAAACTCCCAGGAGGCATTTTCAACGTAACGTATCAGATCTTCAAGTTTGGTCTGATGATAATAAGGGCAAGAAGTTGTACATTGTCCTTATCAGGTATTTCACCGTGTCTCATGTATATAATTTTTTAATACTGGTGTGTACTGTTTGCAGTTAACTTGATTTCTAATTTTGAGTTCTCAATGTTTTGATTGCAATTTGTATTTTTTTATTCAAATTTATACCGTTGAAAGATTATTTACTCTTTGCCATTAGTGAGACCGTCATTTGGGGGATGGTAATCAGTTCGAGCTGTAAAATTAATAGCAGTCTATGTGCATACCATTTGCGGAAGTTAAAATAATGCATACGGCCGATGCAAAGTATACTCTATTTTCTTTGACATAGTACTTACAATGGTAGTAATTAGTTGTAAAATCGTAGAAGAGTGGTAATCAGCTGTAAGACCGTACTTTTTAACAAATCCGCACCTGTTAAAACGCTTAATGACATCTTTGAATTTGAGGAATTAATGAGTATTATTATCCATGCATCTCTATTTCTTCATTGAGTCTTGCGGCCAATATTACTGTCCTTAGAATAGTGGAACCATGAATTTAATGCTGAACTGTGAAATGGACTAATCAGAGTTAGTTAAGAAGGCTTTACTGACATTAATGTGATCTCTATTATTTTATCTAAAGCTATCAAAAGGTAATTAGCTTAAGTGGGTTTTCCATGACCGTAATAAATTGTGTTTGTTGAAGTATGCCTGCCACGGGAAAGAATGATAGCCTAGATGGACATCATGTACAGGTCTGTCATGACTAGTTGTACAACATTATCTGTAGTTTTTGTTGGAGAATTGAAAACTCCCATTTCAGTGAACTTAAAACACGAACTAGTCATAGGAAGAAACTATTTCATCTAAGAAACATTTAGGCTTTTCAGAGATACCATAAGATAGACTTGTGTACAGAACCATTGTAGTCTGTATGATTAAATTTTTTGACATAGTTAAATCATTAAATGACTATTTAACACTTGTGTTTCTGCAGTCTGCATGGCCTAGTTCGAGGTAACAATATGGAACTTGGCCGAGATTCTGACACAGGGGGTCAGGTACGAAGCTTGTTCTTGTTGAAAACAAATTGGAAATCACAAAATTATCTGTGAACTTGTAGAAACTATTATAATTTGTGAAATCTATAACAGGTGAAGTATGTTGTTGAACTTTCTCGTGCACTTGCTATGATGCCCGGCGTTTATAGAGTGGATCTTTTCACTCGGCAAATCTTGTCCCCTGAATTAGACTGGAGTTATGGGGAGCCTACTGAAATGCTGACATCAGGATCAAACAATGAGGACTCTCCGGACGTTGGAGAAAGCAGTGGTGCCTATATCATTCGGATACCTTTTGGTCCTCGAGACAAGTATCTTACTAAGGAGTTGCTTTGGCCCCATATTCAAGAATTTGTAGATGGTGCATTGGCACACATCTTAAACATGTCCAAGGTTTTGGGAGAGCAGATTGGTGGGGGACAACCTATTTGGCCATATGTGATTCATGGCCATTATGCTGATGCAGGGGATAGCGCTGCCCTTCTTTCTGGTGCTCTGAACGTCCCAATGGTTCTCACTGGCCATTCTTTGGGCAGGAATAAACTGGAACAGCTGCTAAAACAAGGTAGGCAGTCCAAGGAGGATATCAATGCAACATACAAAATAATGAGGAGAATAGAAGCAGAAGAATTGTCTTTGGATGCTGCTGAATTGGTGATCACAAGTACCAAGCAGGAGATTGAGGAGCAATGGGGCCTCTATGATGGTTTTGATGTTAAGCTTGAGAAGGTATTAAGAGCCCGGGCGAGGCGCAGCGTTAATTGTCATGGACGCTACATGCCAAGGATGGTGGTTAGTATATTTATTAATGTCTGTTTAAACCATATGGAAATAATTTAGAACATTATGGCTTACAATTATATCTATGACAAACATATTCCGTCTGCATTAGCATCAAATTTCTAAGATTTCCATTTATGAATGTTCTTATCTGCCCTGCTGTTTCAGGTTATACCTCCCGGTATGGACTTCAGCAGTGTTGTAGTTCAAGAAGATACAGCCGAACCAGAAGGTGACCTCACTGCTCTTATAAGTGGAGCCGAAGGTGCCTCCCCCAGGGCACTCCCACCCATATGGACAGAGGTATATATGTTTATCAGAAAAAAAAATGGTCTTAAGAGCGGCTCCTGCAAATTGTTTCTAATTAATAATCATCTTGTCAGGTTATGCATTTTCTCACCAATCCTCACAAACCTCTGATCCTCGCCTTGTCAAGGCCTGACCCAAAGAAGAACATTACTACCCTTCTTAAGGCTTTTGGGGAGTGCAGACCATTGAGGGAGTTAGCAAATCTTGTAAGAATCACATTGTATTTGGAATTGTTAGCTTAGATACTGTAGCCTTGATTGCAATACAGGGAGAACTAATCCTCAGAAAATTAATCTCGAGAAAGCGAAATGTTCCTAATTAAAAAGAAAAAGAAAAAGTGTGAAATGTTCCTAATTACTTGAATACTAAAGAAATTATATTTGGGCATCTTCTGCATCATTCGTGTTGTCCTCCAAAGTAAGTGTGAAATGTTCCTACTTACTCACATACGAAAGCATTTATATTTGGACATCTTCTGCATCATTTGTGTTGTCCTCCAAAGTTAACGTTCGTTGGTTAGGACCTTTCATTTAAATTGTTTGCTAGTAATTAGAGTCAGTCACCTTATATAATACCGATTAAAGTGTGCTGTTAACTTTTGGTTGGTTTTTTGTAGACGTTGATTATGGGAAATCGAGATGACATTGATGAGATGTCCTCTGGCAATGCCAGTGTCCTAACCACTGTCCTAAAGATGATTGATAAATATGATCTCTATGGATCAGTTGCATATCCAAAGCATCACAAGCAGTCAGATGTCCCAGAGATCTATCGCCTTGCCGCTAACACAAAGGTTATTCAACATCTCTTTCTAGATATTTTCATTGCTTCAGAATTTCGTTTGGAGTATTGAATTTGATTAACGTCGTGGATAAATATTTAAAAAATATTGATCTAGCTTAATTGATATATGTGCAGGGAGTTTTCATTAACCCGGCTTTAGTTGAACCTTTTGGTCTTACACTAATTGAGGTACGTTGATCAAGTTGCTCCTCTTATGTAGATTGTATGGTAAGAACATATCATCTCTACAGTTGTCTGAGGAGCCGTGCTTTGCTCTAATGGGGAACACCTATAAGAATAGCATCACCTTTTTGCTAGATAATAACTGACATATTCATTTCTAGGCGGCTGCACATGGACTTCCTATGGTGGCGACTAAGAACGGTGGCCCAGTGGACATTAATCGGGTATTTTTATCATCATACTCGTGCTTAAATGTAGGCGCGGAAAGCGAGTTGTTGCCCTGTTTGTATTTTATTATCTATGTGTGAAACACCTCTTACCTGTTGCTTAATCTCATATAAGGTAAGAATTTGGGGCCAAAAAATGCATTTCATGACCCATAAGTTTATATGGTGTTTCAATCTTGGGTTTATTTTGTAATGACCAACTTAAAGTGCAAATTAATGATCCCTTATTATTTTAGATCTATAATTCGTTCTTACTAATAAATTTAGATTTTACCATCAATTAAGTCTTCGATGTAAGATTAAATTGAGAGAAAATCCATACATATTAAGAAATTTCATCTTTGAAACTTTTTACACCTTGGCTTGTTGTTAATCCCAATTTACGTATTTTTTTAACCTGTGACCAATAACATAGCTAATATCCTTAGTTTAACCTATTATTTAATATAAAATTAAGTTGCAGCCCAAATATAAATTAATGGGCTTAAATTATCTTTTTAAAAATAATTAAATAAATTTAAAGATTTGTAGTCCATTCCTACTAATATAATAGATCTTACCCATTAGGTATTAACACGGGATTAAGTTGATGGATCTCCCTTTATATAGTTTGAAGGGATTTCAATTTCAAATGACTAGGTATAAGTAGTTATTTAATGTTAATATATTGTGCTCTAGTTTGGATTAACTTTCCAACTTATCCCACCTCTTGAAAATCACACAGGTGGTTGAGGTTCATGACTTAGATTTGATAAGGCTATATTCTTTTATGAAAATTCTTCTTTTGTGAGTAATAATTTTGTGTAATGTAGAGATTAGTTCTGCTTCTAAAGATTATCCTTCTGTCACCCAAGTATAATTTTTGAAGAACTATATGCAGGCTGAAAGAATTGAGCAAATCTAGGAAGTTAGGAGATCTATGGCTGTAGTAACACCTGGTAAACAAATTAGTAGCAATATTGCTCCTACCAATTTCTATGAATAATGCCATTCAAAATTTTCATCATCAGACAAGGAACAATTTGACATAAAACTCCAGTATTGAAGTGTCGAGCCGTGGTTTGCAAAGTTATTAACCTATAATATAGAGGCTAAAGGCAAAGTTTGAATTTCTCATGCCTTAACAACCATGATTTTCGAATATGGCTAGAACCCAGCACTACCAATGAATTTGTTGCTCTAAAGAATGAACATTTTAGGTTGTAAAGAAAGAGATAGAGATCAGTGAGTAAACAATAGACTACTGACATCATTTGTTATGAATTTCAGGCTCTTAATAATGGCTTACTTGTGGATCCTCACGATGACAAGGCAATTGCGGATGCTCTTTTGAAACTAGTGGCTGATAAGAATCTATGGCATGATTGCCGAAAAAATGGTTGGAGGAATATACATCTGTTCTCCTGGCCCGAGCATTGTCGAACATACCTTACAAGAGTCGCTGCTTGTAGAATGAGACATCCGCAGTGGCAAATGGATACCCCATTGGAAGAGGGTGCTGCAGAGGAGTCTCTTGGTGATTCTCTAAAAGAAGTTCAAGATATATCTTTAAGGCTATCAGTGGATGGGGAGAAGTCTTTATTGATTGGGTCAGAGACAGACTCTGTTGAAATAGAAAGTGACGGAGCAGAGGGTGATCCTGTGCAGGATCAAGTGAGAAGAATACTTAACAAAATAAAGAAACCTTCCTCTGAACCAGATAGTGTTGAAGTGGGAAAGAAAAATGAGAGTGGAAACACACTGAACAAGTATCCTACCTTGAGGAGAAGAAGAAGACTCATTGTAATTGCATTGGATAGTTATGATGATGATGGGAATCCTGACCATAGAATGTTGCAGATTATACATGAAATCATCAATGCTGCACGATCCGATCAACAAATGTCAAGATTTACAGGATTTGCTTTATCAACAGCCATGCCTATCCTGGAGACTCTTAGCTTTCTAAGGTCGGGGAAAATTCAGACCAAGGAATTTGATGCAATCATATGTAGCAGCGGAAGCGTGGTATATTACCCAGGTACTTTTCTGTGCGGGGAGGATGACGGTGAGAAGCATTCTCCAGATTCAGATTATGCTGCTCATATAGACTACCGTTGGGGTTGCGATGGACTAAAGAAAACCATCTCAAAATTAATGGGCTCCTTCAATGATAAGGCAAATCCCTCTTCAACTGCTGTAGATCTTATTGAGGAAGATGTGAAGTCCAATACAAAACACTGCATCTCCTACATTGTCAAAGATCCAACGAAGGTAAGGTTGAAATTATTCGTAAACATGCTACTAACTAAAAATTGCCTATTGTATAATAATTGTTTAATGATGCTATAGTCTTTATCTTTCAGGCTAGGAAAGTGGACGATCTGAGGCAGAAGTTGAGAATGCGAGGCTTACGTTGTCATCTCATGTACTGCAGAAACACAACTCGTTTGCAAGTAATTCCTCTCCTAGCATCTCGAGCGCAGGCACTAAGGCAAGTACTTCCAATAGTTTACTTTCATCAAACTTGCAAGTCCCTTTGATACCTTGGGATAGCTTCAAAAACTTGTGTACTGATAATGGTTCTTGGCAGGTATCTCTTCGTGCGGTGGGGTCTAAACGTTGCAAACATGATTGTTGTAACCGGAGAAACAGGCGACACGGATTATGAAGAACTTATAAGTGGATCACACAAAACAATTATCATTAGAGATGTGGTTGAGAAAGGGTCTGAGGAGTTGCTAAGGACAGCTGAAAGCTACCAGAAGGAGGACATTGTACCGAGGGAGAGCACACTTTTAGTTCATGCTAATGGCATTTCTGCAGATGATTTGTCTAATGCAATCAAGCAAGTCTGTGGGAATTCTAGCAGAATGCAATAAGAATTGAAAAATCCTGTTATCCAAAACTGTGATGGACTTTTATAGCAGAGAAACAGTGCAAGGATCAGAATAGCCACAGACTCGATTTATGTAAGTACAGTTCTTTTTTTGTGTTTTGATACAAAACTGTGATGGTCCTCTTCCTGGTTTATGAGATTGCATTTGTGTCGTACAATTGAAAACCGAAATACCTTGTTCCATATGCTTTGCAACTCTTGCTTACAAATAAATGTTCGATATTTTACGGCTCTTTGCATATGCTTTAATATTGTCAGATATTGTGTCTCATGCATTATATATATATATATATATATATACACACACATAGGAAAAAAGTTACCCACGCAAGAGGCAGGATCCTTTCCTGAGGCACAAACCTTTCTTCCACAACATTCTGCCCGACTACGAGGACGGTCCGATTTGATAAAAAAACAAAAAAAAAATGTCCCCCCTCTGGTGGCCAGATTTGGCCAAGGCCGGTTCAACTTGGCCACCTGCCTTAAGGCCAGATCTGAGATCCGGTCATTTAAAAAAAACTGGTGTTTTTTGGAATTTTTTTTTGGCTTTTATTATATCAAATGTTAAATATAAGCTTTGGGTGCCTTATGAGTTTAAAAGTCATAAAAATATTACATAAAAATAAGTTTGCAGAATCAAAACGTCAACTTAATGTCAGTGGAGGATAGGCAGATTATGAGAGTAGAAATAGTTTGAAGCTGCGAACTTTGAATGCAGAAAAATTAAAGTAGATGCAGCGGTTCGATCAAGCTATCTACCTACATATATTATCTAAAGATAAAAAAATGAAATAATTTAAACATACTTGGTTTTGGGAACCCATGTAAATTTGCAAGTACATGTTACATATAATGTAATTAGCTTCTGAATCTCTAATCCTTAATGTAGATGCTGATCACTTTCTAACTAAACAAGCTAGATCCTATGTTTTGCTAATACTAGCTAGTTAATAGATTGATCTTTTTGGGTGGAAAAGAAAACATTAATAATACTTATAATTCAAGAACAGTACTAGCATTCAGCTAAACAGAGCATTAAACAATCAGCATTCAACTGATCTAAACAAACAATTCTCAATCAGCATAAGAATCAAAAAATAAATTATTTCTACTTAAATAAATATTTAACTTACGTAATCGATTCAGCTTAATGAAACATTTTATAATAAGTTTATCATAATCCATTAAATGTAATAATTTAAAAGCAATTACTTTACATATTACAGCTTTAATAATTTAGACTCAAACATCCATTTAAATTGCCTATGATTTATCCCATTCCAATCAACCAAACTCATCTTTCAAGAAAAAAATATTAGCAACCTCTAAAAATTTTCAAAACTGACATTAGCTAAAAGTTGAACCCATTACCATAAAAAATTATTCTAACAAATGACAGGCCCTATGACTGATTCGGTGTATTTATTTTTATCTAAATATTTATTTCATTATTATTAATGGTTTTGATGAAAGAATATTAGCTAGTTACCATATACTCCACATTGCCCTCTTTAGAGAGTAACTAAGCTCCTCTTCTTTGAGTTGGGTTTTATTAAGAGAAAATATATGTAAAAACTTTTTGTTAACCATATATTAAGTTCTTAATTTTTAATTAAATAGTGAAAATTAAACATAATAAATATGACTTATGATTCAAATATAATCATAAACTAAGTTATTTTTATTTCTACGATAGGTAGGAATTTAAATGTTAAATTAATTGAAAGTCTTAATATAAATAATAAAATTTAAATTTTGACTAAAAAAATTTAAAATTAAATAAAATTTAAAATTCTAAAAATTATTAATGGCTATATATAGTAATATTAATATAATAATCCTTAACAATACAAAATGAAAATTTTAATATCAATCATTAGTATATTGTTTAATATATTAATTAATAGTATGATTTTGCATGTAGGACATCATCATATATAAATAAAATTCATAGTTGCAAAAATCGAAATCGGAATCAGAATTGGTTTTCCAAGGAGTCAGATTCAGAATCAGAATCGATCTAAATCGGACAGGATTCGGCCTAGTTGAATTGTTCTGAATCGATCCAAATCGATAATAATATAAAGATATAAAAATTAGACATTGATGTTATTTTGACATTATTGTGTGAATTATATATTGTGATATTTTTATATTATTTGGGATTCTTTTAAAATTATTGTAATTAATTATTATTTTTTATTTAAGTCAGAATCGAGTCAACTTTTAATTATGAAAATACCACTCTCGCTATTTACCAGTTTACCCCTGCTATCCCCTCCCGGACTCCAGCCGCCGGCCCGCCTCGCCCAAACTCCCCCCCGCCGACCCCGCCACAACAAGACTTCCCCCGCCGGCCCGCCCTGCCCAGACTCCCACCACCGGCCTACCCCACCCGGACTCACCCCGTTGGCCCCAATCCATTCCACCTCCCCCCACCAGCCCCGCCGTGCTAGCCCCACCCCCTTTGCTGGCCCTGCTTCCCCCTCCAGCCCCGCCTCGCTAGAGTGAAGGGGTGGAAGCGGAAGGAGGGCGAAGGGTATTTTTGTCATTATAAACTTTAAATCCTTATTTTTCCCATTCATAATTAATTTATATAATATAAAAATAAAGGTATTTTAGTAATTTACTCAAAACCGATTCAAAAACCAATTCCACCCAAATTTTAATCGGATTTTGCCCGATCCGATTTAAATCAGCCGATTCCGAGTGGAATCGGGCGATTTATTCAACCCTGATAAATATATATATATATGGGAGAAAAGGAGGCTGTAATGGAGCACAGCCATCTTGAGTGTGCTCAATTTTTTTTTTCAGCTGTTAGATTGAATCTAACGGCTGAAAAAAAACCCAACCAACATCACCCGTTGTCACGCCAATTGTCGCCAACACCTCTGTTTTTGTTGGCACCGCCTTCGG
>JAVDBV010050234.1:0-15819 GCA_032619315.1 Piper longum
ATCAAGTTTTAAGTGAGATGAGAGATGGTGAAACAAACTCCTATGTACCATGAGCGGGTGCACATGACAGTTTCTGGATTAGTGAGAGAGTTGTTCCATTCCTAAGGGATCCTGATAACTCCGTGCTTATGTTCCTCACATTTGGAGAACATGAAGGTTTATGGGTATTGTTAAGTATAGCACATGTTTGGACTTGTGGTTCAAAGGGTAATAAAGGCGAATGCTTGAGTGTGCTCGGCCTTCGTGCTCAAGGCCAGAAGAATTATGGAGGAAAAGAGAGGGCCTATGCTATACTAGTTGTCACGAGGGACCAGAAGATAAAATGAGAAAATGTCGAGAGAGGCATCAGTAAACCAGTTAGTTTGGGATGCTATCGCGTCTGCAGCTTGGTGGCTTAGTAGGTGCCATTCAAAGAGTTCTGATGAAGTATATGAATGTTTTCTTCATATGAGAGTTAAATCTCACAACTAGTTTGATATAGTTATAATTTTGGACCAGTAACACTCATTTGTGATGTGTTTTTATAATATATGTAAGTGATGATCATGAGTTGGATGTGCTAACCTGGATAGAGGAGCAGTGATGTCTTTCGCACACATATGTTAGATGATAGAATGTTTAGTACTTTATTTATGATGTCATTAAATTGAGAATGATGTGACAGAATACGAGATGTGATATATGCTTTAGTAGTAAAATCTCTAATGATGACATGTTAATATATATGTGTTTCAGTAAATATATCTAGATATTGAATAGGTACAACAAGTGGGTCAAGGTGTAGAATTTGATGTGAAATATGAATAAAATGCACAAGTGGGTCGAGACCCAATATTTAGAGTGATCTATACAACAAATTAGAATTTTGTGTGAAAATAATGTCTGATATAAAAAAATATATTTGTATAAATATTTTGATAGGGTGGTCCCTACTTACACTTTTAGGGGAGACTCTGTCTATTTAGTTTCAGGAATTTTGTCAATTGTTGTTGGTGTGTGAATTGGTCTTCATGTCATCTATAGAGTAGCATGTCATGGTTTTGTGCATTCATCTATGTATACCTATATGTATCTTCATGTTAAGACGTTGAGAGTAGATCTGCACGAACTGGGTTTGGGTTAGTCGGCCTAATCGGAACCCGTGACATTCTCGTTCTGTTCGCGAGCATGAACCAAATTTAAGGTATTACCATAACTCCTATTTAAAGCAATTTAGTGATTTTCATTACTTGAAATCTATGGGATAGATGTAAAAATAAATAATTAAATTACTTATAAATTTAATTAGCATAATACTTTTAACCTTTTTATTTATTTTTTATAGCAATTATGATAAAAAATATTTTTAAAATAATTTTAAATTAGTGTATTTTTAAAAATATCAAAATAAGTCATATTGATGTCTTAAAAAAATAAATTTTTTTTGTTAATGCTGGTCGGCCGCGGGCTTAAAGGCGGCTACCTCATACTCGTGGCGACTGAATATTCACCCCATAGTCAAGGGCGGCCACATTGCCAACTCATGTGGGTAGCCGACCCCTACTAAGGGGCAACTATAACCCGTAACCCGAGTCAAGGTTTTATACTCTGAACTAATCGGTTTGACCGTTATTTTCAGTCAAATCAAGACCAGTCTTGTGTTATGAACCATGAGAGTCATGTGTGCTTAAATATATAATGATAACATAAATAAAACACCAGTAGAATGAGTTATCAGAATATATGAGAGTACACCAAGATTTTATTTATTTATTTTAGTATTAGATTGTAGAATTATTTTTAAGCTAAATAACGCATTAAGACACATTATGGGTAGTTTGGGTGGGTTATTAGATATAGAGTATGTCATTGTGATGTTATGATGTGTATTATATTTTATAGGATTTTCCCCTATTTTTTTAATTTTTTAGAAATTAATTATTATTTTTGACTTGAGTAGGAGTCAAGACAAGTTCTATTTATGAGACGACCCCCGATCTTTTCTCCCTGACCACTCATTTTCTTCCCCCGACCACTCGTCTCATCCCCCAACCACTCGTTTTCTTACCCCGACCACTCGTCTTCTTCTCCCCCCTCCCCAACACCTTTTATTCCAAACCCTCGATGCCACCCCTTTATCTGTCGCCGACACCGATCCCACCACCACTGATTGTTGCCGCCACTATCCAGTCGCCACCTCAACATCGTTGACCCTTCTACAACCTTTCCTGACCGGAGTTGAGCCCAGTATCGCCCATCTCGACCAAATTTTCTGCTGAGCTCATCCAGTCGAACTCGATCGAATTCCGGACGCTACCGAGCACCGAATTTGACACACGACGAAACTTAACCGTTGTCGATTGCCGACGACGAGAGGTCTAATTACCCACGAGTCAATTATTTAAAATTGATGATTGTTAGCACAACATACTAGGATTAATGAATTGATGTGTTTGATATTTATATTGTAATAAAAATATGAAATTTATTTGATTGAAGTGTACTAAAACAAATGCTGAAAAACTAATTAGATAAACTAAGTAATTATCATAATCTAATGCAACATAACATAGGAAAACAAATATATGATTGATGTATGATTTATATGTGTATGCTATAGGATGTGTTAATGCATCATGAATGGGCGTTAGCTTTTAGTTTGGTGTTTAGGTATAGAGTAGAAGCTTGTCGCCTAGGCACAAGGATACGCTCCAAGCTTCTACCAGATCCATTTAGGACTCGTTCCCTATTTTATTCTCTATTCTATCGTGATTTATTTTTACAGGTTGTAGGATGGTTTAAGTATTGTTTTATCAGATCCCACTTAGTTCGGGCCATTTAGTTAAATAGTTTTTCGTATTAATAACCCTTGAAGACGAGATCCCTCGAGTATAATTTTAAAAAGAAGACCCACCATAGGTTGCCTTTGGGCCTATTGTATAAATCCCTTCTCAGGCCTATATGTATAGTTTAATCGAGTTTTTAGTGAGATGAGAGATGGGAAAACTAAACTCGTGCGTACCATGAGCGGGTGCACGTTCCAGTCAAAGAGGGATATGGATTAGTTTATCTAATTAGTTTTTTAGCACTTGTTTTAATACACTTCAATCACACCCAGAGAACGTGTAGGTTTACTAATACTGTTTAGTACAGTGCATGTCCAAATTAGTGGTTCAAAAGGGTATTAAAAGCACTTGCCTAATAGTACTCAGCTTCCATGCTCAAGACGAAGAAAATTATAGAGGAGGGGAGATGGCTTAGGATATACTGGTAGTCCCAATGGATCAGAAAAACGAAAGGAGAAAATGTAGAGAGAGGCATCAGCAGAACCAATCAGTTCGGAATGCTATCGGGTCTGCAGTTCAGTGGTTCCTCAGTATGTGCCCTTCAAAGAGTTCTAGTGAAGTATATGAATATTTTTCTTCATATAGGAGTTAGCTCTCATAACAAGTTTGATATTAGTTATATTTTAGACCTGTAACAATAGCTAGTGACGTGTTTTTATAATATATGTAGGTGATGAGTATGGGTTGGATGTGCTAGCTGGAATGAGGGAGCAGTGATGTCTCTTGCACACACATGTCAGACGATAGAATGTTAATATTTTATTTATTTTGATATTATGTTCAGAATAATGTGATGTAATAATGCAAGGTATGATAATATGATATGATATTTGAATACATATGTTTTAATAAATATGTTTAAATATTAAATATGTACAACAAGTAAGGTCGAGAATTTAATATGAAAAGTAAATAGAATGCAAAGATGGGTTGAGACCCAAGATTCAGAATGAATTGCACAATAAATTAGAATTTTGTGTGAATGTTAATGCATGATATATTTTTATATATTTTTTATACGTGTTAATTTGACAGGGTGGCCCTTGATTGCACTTTTAGAGGAGATTTTGTCCATCTTAATTTTATAAATTTTATAAATTTTCATCGAATTTATTTTGATATGTGAATTAGTTGACATGTCATCTACGTAATAGTTTGTTAGAGTTTTGTGCATTCACTCGTGCATAGCAATTGACATCTTCTATCCGCATGGGTTGGGTTCGGATTAGCAGACTTAAGTGGGACTAGCAACATTCCAATTCGGTTCCTAAGTGTATAAACCAAATTTGAGGCATTACAACAACCCTAGCCACCCATTGAAAAATAAAATGTTTTAGTTTTTTTAAATTTAAAGGTAGTTTGCTATTTTAATTAAATTTCACCTTTTCAATTAATTTACTTTAATTTTCCCACCACTTGATAATATAAAATATAGCTCGTATATAAACTATACGTGAGGAATGACTCAACTTAATTTTTCCTTATATAAAATTAATATTTTTATTGGAGTAGCCATGCGTGAGTATTGTAAGTGTTGACTTTAAATTAAGAAGGATAGTTTATATTAATTTAAATTAATTAATTAATTATTTTATTATTTAAATAAATTTGACCTTTGGGATAGAAATTTTTTAATATTACATTTTTAAATTTGAGTTTAATCATAAAATAAAAATATAAAATATATTTAAAGAAATGTCGGGGCCTTTGTTTGTTTCGATTAAATTAGAGTTGGAAAATGGTCAATTTAATTCATACTGAAGCAAACTGAGTTATTTTCACCAATTAAATTGCTAGTAAGGGTATTTTCGTCCTCGAATTTACCCATTCCGATGGACGGTTCAGATTGAAAAGCCCATCAGTAGCTGCGTTAGCTACTAGCCTACTACTACGATCAACGTCGCCGGCGACGATCTCCTCCTCCGGCGCCGGCAATCCTCAGTCCAAGGGAGGCGGCGGCGGAATTGGCTTGTGGGTCGTGGAGGAGTCGGTGGTGGTGGGCAGGGGCGGGCGGCGGGGCTTGGAGAAGATTGATCTCCGGCGAAGCTGAGGGGTGGGGCAGCGGAAGAGGGAAGAAATCTGGCAAATTTAGGGCTTAGGGCGAGGTGGCCGGGGAAGGAGGAGATGGCGGCCGACGACGAGGAGAAATGCAGACCTTGGCGTCGACGGTTGGCCATGGCCATTTCGTGGTCCTCTCTTTTCCGTGTCGCTATGTTGAGCCTCCTCGTCGCTGCCATTACCACCGCCTGTCTTACACTCCCAGTTGAAAAGGTTGTAGCTTTTCGATCTCTTTCGCCGCTCCGCTTAATTTGCTCCATATCAGCTCAAAATGGTTCATTAGCTTAATTTTAGTTTTAGTAGACCATTGATATGTGTTGAGTAAGTCCATGATTCAAAAAAAGAAAAAGGGAAGAAATTCTAACTTTTATAATCGATATTAGAGCTTTGATTAATGAAATCATGAAATCGTTATGTTTGCTTATGCTAAAAAAAACACCTTGTTGAGTTTGGGATATTTGAAACTAGTCTATTGTTTCAATCACCTCTACAGATTTTAGGATACAAAAATTTTTCCAAACATGTTTTGCGAGTTTAACGAGTACAATTATTCCATTTGTAATGCAGAATTTCTTTCTCATTAAAAGCTTTCTAATGAAGTAAAAGGGATTGGCTAATTGTTGTTATTTCACATCTTGTCGAATGATGTACAGGGTTTTTTTTTCTATTTTCTTGTACTATTTGTTCTTACATCATCTATCATCTCCTCTATTTGACACTTAATAAGTGGATTTGTGTTAAATTATTTGCCATTCTGTGCTTTGGTCTTTAGTGCAATTTTCATATTCTTATAGATTTTGTTGCTCAGGTTTTGAAGGATTTTTTGCTTTGGATTGAAAATGATCTTGGCGGATGGGGTCCATTAGTCCTGTAAGTTTAAAGCCAAATGTATGGATTACTCTATTAGATGTTGAAATGTTTGATTCTCATGGGTGTTTCTTAATATGGTAGGGCAATTGCATATATCCCTTTGACCATTCTGGCAGTTCCTGCTTCCATTCTCACTGTAAGCAGTACTGTCATTTTCTTTAGGTTTTACAATTTTCTAAAAATTTTATAGTGTTTATTCCTTTTTTTGGTGATGGACATATTTAAGTCTCATTGTCTTTGTCTATTGTTCTTACAATTCCTATAATCATCAATATATTTTTACTTTTCATTTGCTTCTGTTTATGTTAGCTATTTTATTTTATCAAAAGTCCTATAGCAGCTCAGGTTCGATTAGGATCAGGCAGCAAACAATAATTTTTTTGCGCAGAACTGGCTTCTTTTAACATTGACATAAATTTTGACCAGTAAAGAAGCGTATATATGCATCCTGGTGTGCAAATGCCATTTTCATGCGTTTGTGAATTGCTTTATGTTGATATTTTCTACTATTTGGTCATGTGAATTGTTTTATCTTTTGAAATATTAAGAGGCAAAATAGCTGAGCTTCTCTTTGGCTTTTCAATTATTATTGTCAGTTGTTAATTTATTGATCAAATTCTAGCTTGGAGGTGGATATCTATTTGGGTTACCAATTGGTTTCATAGCTGATTCTATTGGTGCAACCATTGGCGCAACTGCAGCTTTCCTTCTGGGTAGAACGGTGGGCTCTTATCTCTGTCCTCATATATATTAGTGACAATTTTTCAACGGAATGTGAAAGTACACTGAATGTAAATTATGTCTGATTTCATTTACGTTTTTTATTATAAAAACAAATTTTATTTATTTTTTATTCTTTCCTTCCACTTTTCTTATGTCTATCCTTTGGTTTACTATGAATTGTCAACCTTGGTGTCTATTTTTAGCCGAGCTTCAAAGGCCATCTCATACTGTTACTTTAGTGCAGATTGGGAGGTCATATGTCATGTCTAAGTTAAAGGACTATCCCCGATTTCAGGCTGTTGCTATTGCAATACAAAGATCTGGCTTTAAGGTATGAAGGATAACTTTTATTTCATATTTTTATTTTTTGCACATTATTTTTCTTTCATTAACTCTGTCTAATGCTTTATTATTCACTGTAGATTGTTCTACTGCTCAGACTTGTTCCCTTCCTCCCATTTAACATGCTTAATTACCTTCTTTCCGTCACACCCGTTCCCGTCATGGGGTACATGCTGGCTTCATGGATTGGAATGATGGTATGATTTTTTGGATGACTTTCTCAGTAAGATTAAACGGTTTCTGTGAACTATAAATTTTCGTACCATTCCTTGATTGAATACTGAATCTATTGAATGAGAAAGCATGTTTGAAATGAGGACTTCGTGTATTGCTTACAATGATTTTAGAAAGAAATCCTATTCTGGCCTTAGAGTCTTATATGGTGGCCATTTCATTACTTGCAAATCTGTTGCCTGCAAAGTATCAAATAAGCTAGAAGTTTTGTGATTATTTTGCCGGTTTGCCTGGTTCCTGGACCAATCCAGAGACTATGTAATTGATGTCTTTAACTGAACTAAATTATAGGCTTCTTAAATCATCAGAAAGTTATAACATTTTGATTATCAACTGAGTTATGATGCACCACAGTTCTCTTTCACATGGATAGGATTGATCATTTTCACATGGTAAAAAACTAATAATATAGTAAATGCATGACTGCGCAAGCAAAAGATTATTGTAAGGACTTTTTGTCCGATGGCCCGAATTTGATTTGAAGTTTTAATGTGAAGTCTCTATGATGGTGTGAAATGATTTACTACAGATGTAAGATGCACCAGATTTTGTCTTTAAGTGAGCAGTTGGTGTACTATTTTTTACGTGATTTCTTAAACAAAATGACATAGTAAATAAAAATATTGGGCAAGAAAAGAATAACCATGAGCATACAAGGGCTTCAGTTGATCAAAGTGTGACCTTTGGCTAATGGTGCCGCTTGGTTTCTACACAACATGACTGCTTTGGTAGTTTGTTGGCATACGATTTTTGGGACCAGCTACTTTGTACTGTTCAGGATAAGTGGAAAAATTGTATGTTAATTCATTGCATGGTAGTTGGTCCATTCTGATTTTGGTACATTGTTTAATACTTTGTCTTTGCAACAGAGTGAGGGAGTGAAGAGGATTAGTTTTATCACAAACATTGTGTCAACTATAAAGGAAGATACATTTTCTTCTTTTGTTGGCCATGGAGGCGATTTTATATTTGTGAACAGCATTTGACTAGTAAAGCCTTCAAATCTATGATGTCCTTCAAATCTATGATGTCACTTTTCTTTGATTGAATGGAAGTAGATAAATCATCTTTTGCCTTCTCTAGTTATTATCACGACTTTTTTACTTTGGTGGTTATGTGAAGGAATTTGAGTTGTGTGGCTGGCTTCTTTCTCCTGAAAGTATTTACCTTTCAAATTGCAGCCTATGACCCTTACTTTAGTGTATGTTGGAACCACTCTCAAGGATCTATCTGACGTTACTCATGGATGGAGTGAGATCTCAAAGACTCGCTGGGTATTGTATACTTTGGCATTTTATATCAATGTCATTATTATTATTATTATTATTATTATTATTATTATTTTAAATTCAGTTCTTATATAATTCCACTGTCTGCAGGTTTTCATTGTTTTGGGTCTTCTAATATCAGGTGAGGCATTAGGTTATAGTTAGAAACCTCTTAGAACTTAAAAAAATGGCATTTTTACTTAAACCAGATCTAATGCACTGTAAATGCTGCTTTTTTTATTGAAGCTCAAGTGTTTGTTAATGCCTGAACGGCTTGAAAAATAAGATTATCTTTAATCTGCAAATGAAGTTTCATATGAAACATATCTTTTTGAGTTTTAACCTATTTTTCTCTCTGAATGTAGCGGGTCTGATAGTCTGTGTCACTAAGGTTGCAAAGTCTGCTCTGGACAAGGCATTGGCAGAGAACCCTGATATGGGTGGACTTGTAGGTGTACCAGGATTACCTGTTTCAGCCGATCCTTCATTAGGTCTGCACCAGACTCTTATTATCCAGGTCGATCCAAATTCAACTAGTGATGAACGTGAAAAGTAGATTCATTGTTTTCTTTTTTTTTTAATTTTTTATTGATAGTCTTGATATGATGAAGGTATAATGATTGAAAAGGTGTAACTGTGAACAATGTTGAAGAAAAGTAAAAGAACAAAGAAAAGAGTTGGAGGATAAAACAATGGAAAGTTGTTAAAGATTACAAGTACATCGAAAATGAAATCAGATCATCGAGAAGTTCCTCTAAATTATGTTGATAAAGTTGGTTCATATAATCGAATAACTTGGTCTATTCTGTGCACGTACTTAGTAATATTTTTTATTTGAGATGTAAATATTTATACTTCTATTCACAGCTAATATTTTGATTCATTCTGGGCGTTTCAAGACTATGACAGTATGGTCCATGCTTATTTTATTTACTTACATTTTTAAACTTCTATTGCAATCTTGCTTCCTAGCATTTTTAAATGGACCAATTCTTGGCCAGAGGCCAGTCCAAGTCGTCTTCTTGCCGTGCAAGTTTTCATTGTTTTCCTTTGCCCCATTATTGACCAACTCCTTGCTTGTGTGTTTTGAATGATGCTAATTTGTTCAGTAGTGATACTAACAGCTGACTCCTGAGACAGAGTAAGACACCCAAAATTATAGCTTAGCTAGAGTAAAATTTTATTGTTAAGTGTTTTTTCTTAAATTTTTTTTTTAAACGTTTATTGTTAAGTGCTTGGATGAGTTTTTTTATTACTCGTGCCCTTTAAACTCCATCCCAGACATGCCCAGAATCTTTTTAAGCTTTGCAAGTGATTTATAAAATTATCTGGAGTGTTTGAAGGTATATGCCCATAAGAATAAATCTGGTATTTTAAAACTCACGAGAAGAAAATAAGAAATAGCAGATTGGTCGTTGGATTGGCGTATTAATTTGAGCCTTTTCTCTTGCGAAATTTTGGGATGGTTTTATTACTGAAAAATTTTGTTTTAAAAAAAAAATGAGAAATGTTGAGCAGCCAAAAATTTCCAAGCCCCAAAAATTTTTAAGTACAGATTGGCGGCTTAGCCCATGCGCCAGTATGTGTTGACCACTTGGCTTGCGGTACTTTATTATCAAAGAGATTTTTAAAAAAATGCTATTTTATTAAACATTTTCTTTTTTTGATTAAAAATACATGTTCTTCTTGAAGTCAATCGCATCGAATTAAAATGTTAAAATATTTTAAAATAAATATTATATTAGGTTTTTAACTTTCCGCTCATTTATAAATTTATTACGTCTTTTTTACGTAAATCTCACCTATTTTTTATGTCATTATCAAAATGTCCTTTTTATTAACCGTCAACTCGTACCCTTTTAATTAAAATTATATAAAAAATTTATAATTTAATAATAGAACGATACTTCAATCTAAAAGTAGTGTATATTCTATTTAAATACAACCAAAAAAGAAAAAAAGACAACTACCATATAAATTTATTGACAAATAAAAGAAAAAAATCCAAAAAAAGACAACTACTACTCTATAAATTATGAAAGAAAAAAACAAAAAAAAGACAAGTACCCTATAAATTCATTGACAAATGAAAGAAAAAAAAAGAGGAAGAAAAAAAAAATAAAAAAACCAAATACACACGCATGCACGCATTGACTCGACTACTTGAACCAACCCCGCCGGAAAAACAATACTCCGGCGATTCTCGCCGAAAAGTCTGCCGGAAAATGGAGAGAACCCCAGTTCCATACGCCGTGGTAGGATGTTGCCTCTCCTTCTCCACCTTCTCCTCACCAATCTCTCATGCTTTGTTTTAATGCTGCTTCTCCGACCAGATCGACGCTTTCACCTCCACTCCCTTCAAAGGCAACCCGGCGGCTATATGCTTGTTGGAGGAGGAGAGGGACGACGACTGGCTTCTTTCTGTGGCCAGGGAGTTCAACATCTCCCAAACCGCCTTCTTGCTTCGTGCGGCGGCGGGGGAGAGCGGCATTCCCAGGTTCCACATCCGGTGGTTCACTCCGGTGGTCGAGGTCAGCTTCTTCTTTGTGCTTCGGTGGCTGGCAAAGTATCGATATTTTTTGAGGCTTATGCCGTAGGCGGCGTGTGGTTGTAGGTGGACCTGTGTGGTCATGCGACTCTGGCAGCTGCCCATTTCTTGTTTTCGTCTGGAATGGTGAGGGGTGGCGTAGTTGAGTTCTTGTCTCTGTCTGGAGTTTTGTCTGCTAAGAGGATTGATAAGGTGACTGGGTTGGATGGGGTGGGTGCTTCGAATGGTGTTGGGAAAGGGGGTTTGTGGATTGAGTTGGATTTTCCGGCCATCTCGGTTAATGACTGCAAATCCGAAGACGATCTGTCTATACCCAAGACTTTGAATGGAGAGGCAATTGTTGATATGAAGATGAGTGCTGGCTGCAGTGATTTAATCGTAATCCACTGTCATACTCTTCTTTATGTTTGTTTGAGTTCTCCAATTGTTGAAATCATTTTTCGTTGTTGTTTTAGTTATTGCTTCCTGGAATGAGATTAGTTGTGATTAGGTGGATGAGAAAGTAGTTTCAAGTTTTAGCTTGTGCTTCTAGCATAAAACTTATGTTCATATTGCTGCTCTTAAACATCGGCTTGGTACATCCATGTTCAAGTTTTGGTGTTAGACAATATTAACAAATTTTTGAAAAAATATTGGAAATATATGTTGTGACATTGTTGATTTCTCTGCAAGTTGTTCTTGTTGGATTAACTTGTCAGAAAGTAGTTTCAAGTTTTGGCTTGTGCTTCTAGCATAAAACTTATGTTCACATTGCTGCTCTTAAACATCGGCTTGGTATATCCATGTTCATGTTTTGGTGTTAGACAGTATTAACAAATTTTTGAAAAAAAATTGGAAAATATATGTTGTGACATTGTTGATTTCTCCGCAAGTTGTTGTAGTTGGATTAACTTGTCAGAAAATTCCTCCCTCTTTTTGGTATATTGCCCTTACCTTTTGGCCTTCCATACTGGTGAACTGCTGTAGAAGACAAATCATTTGTGGTTGTTTCCCTGAACTTTCCATGGTCAAGTTTATGTATATATAGTATACTAAGGGTTGAACCATATTTAATTTCCAACTATTTGGTGCCAACATAAATTAATAGGATTATATTTCATTCCTTGGCAGGTGGAATTGTCATCTGGAAAGGTTGTGGCCGAAGTGCTTCCCAACTTTGATGAACTAGCTAAGTGTCCTGTACAAGGCGGTGTAATCATCACCGGGCTAGCTTCACCAGGATCAGGATATGATATTTGCTCTCGATTTTTCTGTCCAAAGTATGGTATAAATGAGGTAAGTATCTTAACTGACATATTTTTAGCATGGTAAGCATTTCACTTTCACTTGGACTTAATTGAAAATTTTTACCCTTCCACATGCTTATATTGGGTTAATCTTAATCTTGGGGAAAACCAAACATTGATTGGAGAAGAAAATAGTTAGACAAACATATGTTAACAAAGTCAGTGCATGGATTGATACCTCTATGTTTAAATAATCTTTTAGCTATCTTGATGGTTGTCAATTGGACAGCTTCTTGAGTTAATTTTGGACTCGGAGAAAGTGAAATATTAGTGTCTTTGAAGATGTCCGAAAGAATAAGATAAAATAGCAGGAACTTGTCAAAATTCATTGAAGTGGCAGTAATTGCTTTGTAATTAGGAAGTTGCTTAGTTTCAGGCTTTTTTTTTAAGATTTTCATAAGTCTTCTCTACCATATGAATGAGCATTGCTTGCACTAATTGAACTTAATTTTTTAAATTGAACGACCTCATTGGGAAAAATGAGTATATGAGATGTGATGGCGATATGGATCCTACTGCAGCATTTCTCTCCATTGTTGACAAGGAATATGGACTCTTGTGTGCTATTTCTCTTGATTTTAGGCCACGACTGTTATCACCTTATCTACGGTTAGCTTGAGCGTGCCGTTGGTTCCTTAGTTTTAATATAACCACGTAGCATCTTGGATGTTATAATTGCTTAAAAACATTAGAAGAGTGAGCTACAGGGAAATCACGACATACACCCGAACATTTTGTTATACTGTGCTTACATAGCCAACGTCTTCCAGGATCCTGTTTGCGGGAGTGCTCATTGTGCACTGGTGAACTATTGGAGCAAAAAGCTTGGAAAATCTGATTTTATTGCTTACCAGGTTTATACATCTCTGTAATGTGCGTGGATATCTTCTTTCCCCTTTCTTTACCATCTTTGCATGAACTTATTTTTTTGCTATAGGCATCCTCAAGGGGTGGAGTTCTTGATCTTCATCTGAATGTGGAAACACAGCGAGTGCTGATAAGAGGTGAAGCTGTGACTGTTATGAAAGGCTCTCTGTTGGGCTAATTTTATGTTGGCATAATTTTATTCCTCCATGATGGGCTTCTCTCGTTAAGATGGGACTGTAGAGTGGGAATAATAATTTGTAACATGTACCAGAGTTACAATATTAAATAAATGTTTGTGCTTTGGCTTGGTTTCTTTCTCAAGCTCCCACTCCAAGGTTGAAGAAAGTATATCTATCGTCTACATGTTTATTTTTTTTTGTAACAAAAATATACAAGTGATCGCATTGCCTCTTCTGAAGCAGTATTAAGAGTCTAAGACATAAAAAATAAAGAAGGAGAATAATTGCACAAACTAATTTTGTTGCTTTGGATCATCAAGCTACAATCTCAACTCCATATATATGAGATATGTCATTTACCCACTTGAGATGATAGCTTCTGTGTTATATCAAGAGTACAATCCCAAGGAAAGACCCTCAAGTCATCTAATAGAAATATAGTTTCGATCTTTACATCCGCCAAAAATCTTATGTAACTACAAAAAATACTGTAAACTCTAAAAGATACTCGCAAGCGCACGAATCAATAAATAGTATTGCAAAGTCTGGAAGAGCATTCGGACGGAATTGAATTGCATTCGAACGGCCGGATTTTTGAATTTCTCCTAAAACCAAACCAAATTAAACCAAAATATCATGGTTGATAGAGTTCGGTAACCAAATGATCAAATTATATCATAAGTTATAAAAGAAATATATATTTTAATTATTTAATAAATATTATATCATTATTTTAATTGACATAAAAATGTAGATTTTACAATATTTAAAAAAATTCGATTATTTGGTTTGGTACTGAACCTAAATATTAATAAACAATTTACCCATATCGAAAATCGACCCAAATTGATTTGGAACCAAAGTAAATTGATAATTTGATAATTTAATTTTGGTTTGGTTCCGTTTTAAATTTTTATCAAGTTATGCACATCCACAACACAGGCAAATACGAAGTCCATCCTATAGAGACAATGATTAAGAAAGCTAACCCAAAATAATCTTAATTAAACTAATTAGCCAATTAATTTAGTGAAGAAAAGAAGAACAACAACTAGCAAAAGAAAAATCTTAATTCTATAATTCTAAAACATAGGATTTTGAATTATTTCAAAGACATGAAAATTATTATCGATTAATTTTCCATTTATCATCTCAATCTATTATGAAATATAATACATAAATTAAGTCCTCCCAAAGCAATCTTAAATACCAAAGCATCTACGCTCCCAAAACAATCTTAAATATAAAAATAGAAAGAACTAACTACAAACATTTACACAAATGGTTCGATCCCCACAAACTATAGGTAAACTCTTATACTTGTAAAACCCATAACCTAGTCACGATTTTATAGTCAGAACCAGTTAGTTCAACTGCTATTTTCAATATAATGAATTTCAGAACATGTGTACTTAGCTGAGGCCTATCATATGTAATGAACCATGAAGGTCATGCGTACCCAAGTATATGATAATCACGTCACTAAAATAGCAACAGGATGAGTTATGAGAATATATGGGAGTACACCTAGATTTTTTTATTATTTATTTTAGTATTAGACCATAGAATTATTTTTAGGACGAATAACATATTAGGACCCGTTACGGAGCAGTTTGGTTGGGTTTTTAGCTATAGAGTCTTTCATTGTGATGTTATGGTGTGTATTATATTTTATTAAATTATCCCCTATTTTCTGGATTATTTTAGGATTTATTACGAGTTAGTTATTATTTTTTACTCGAGTTAGAATAGAGTTAAGTTTTATTTATGAGACTACCCCTGAGTCTCACCCCGACCATCTTCTCATCCCTAACCCCCGACACCACCCCTTTCATTGCTGCCGCCGATTGACGCCAGTGAGCCCCGTTGTGTCATTGCTGTGCTGCCTCGAGCACCCCTGGACATCGCCTGGTCGCCACGATGCCTGACGCCACGAGATCTCACCGCTCTTCCCCGCATCGATGCACCACTGTCCGTGCGATCTACCACCGTTGTGTGGCTGAAGCCACCCCCTTAGACCCCTTGACCGTCTCTCCTATACCGAGCGCTGTCACCGCCGACGGTCATCATTTTCGCTGCGGTCCGCACCGCCACCACCATTGGGTTGAGCTCGCCGAGCCGGTACTGTAACACCCCGACTCGGCTCACCCGTGAACCGACCCGGAAATGCTACCGGCGACCGAACCATTCGATAATCTACTAGATTCAGTTAAGCCGACCCAGATCTACTCTCGGCGTCTTAAGATAAAGACCACTTATGCCTTCTATTCATTATTCACATCATGACATTATATCTTAGCATTCAATCATATTATCATGCTTTTCACTACTTCACATCAGTTCAAATATAATAAAAGTATAAACAGAATATTAAACATTCAGTCACCGAATATATGTGTGTGTGCAAAAGACCTCATTGCTCCTCCGTCCAGGCTGGCACTTCCATCTCATAGTCGTCACCTACATATAGTACAAAACCGTCAATAACGAGCGTTATCGGTTCGGAAAATAACTAATATCAAACTGGCAGAGGAGAGCTAACCCTCCTATTGAATAAAAACCATATACTTCCTCAATAACTCTCACAAGGGCACTAACGGGAGCCGTCGCCCTCGAGCG